>MU186408.1:70510-91049 GCA_016904865.1 Pissodes strobi
TTATGCAAATTATGTTAATAATAATATGAAAAAGTATACACATGTTATACCATCAAATATGAATAATCAATGAGTATAAAATACATAATGGTACAAATTATGTTAATAACAATATTATAAGTTTCATCTTACCGACCTATAATGACATAATATTGCAACACAGAAGCAAAACAATTCACCAAAACAAACCGTACACCCCGTCGGTTTCTGACTCTCTATTTTTCGTTCCCCAGCAATACCCTTCGGATCTCCTCCAAAAAACCTCGCAAAAACTCGACTTCAATTTATGACTTGTTTTTATCTTTTACATGTATAAGGGGTGTCTCAAAATATACACATATATAGGGTGTCTCAAAAATTAATGTATCAGGTCCAATGATATAGTATTTTAAAGATGTGGGTTATCTCAATCTAGATATCTTGCTTATCGAGTTTACCTTTAAAAGAGAATAAAGAGATATATAAATTTATCTGTAGTTAGTTAGAGAATTCGATTGGCTAGTGCCCGAATATTATAGCTGATTCAGTAAATTTTTACTCTATTTGGCTTTAAAGCTCGTGGCAGTAATTTATTTCATATAACTGAAATTTACTGATTTAGTTTGCAGCCTCACTTCATTTATACCTGCATATATTTACTGGCTATACATATACAATAAGATTTGGACAATAATAAGTTTATAAGGCACAGTTTATCAAGTAATATCTTATGTTGCTTTGATTTACTATTCTTGTAATATCGATATGATACCTTACAAGAGAATCTTCTTACTAGTTTAAGAGCGTAACCATAACGTCAAACTGATTGGAGATATGATTAATTGTCCTGAAAAAATTGGTGTAATTTTGAATTCTTAAATAAATAAGTTATTTGTAATCT
The DNA here is from genome assembly GCA_016904865.1 of Pissodes strobi. NCBI lineage: Eukaryota > Metazoa > Arthropoda > Insecta > Coleoptera > Curculionidae > Pissodes > Pissodes strobi. Next base: position 71,391 of record MU186408.1, read on the forward strand.
TGATGTTTATTTTGGTAAATTGCAGTCAAAATAATAACTAATCTGTGCATCCAAATATTTCAACTTTCTTTTACAACGTATTTTTCTAAATTTTACTACCCTATTTTCAAAGATCAATAATCATTGATACATTTCTTCTAAAAAAAAATTAGTGGCGCCCTACCCTAACTGCCAAGTCATAGACTCATGCCTTTTTTTAAATTGAATACGCTGAGTAAACCTGGCATATGGACCAAGTTCGTTTATCCTGATGAGCAATTAGCAAATAAGGTTACATATTTATCACCCAACGCTTAAGGCTGGTTACAGCAGGATCCTATAAAAAGAAACGCTTTTTGAGGATTCCCCATGCATGTTTGAATTTGAAGCCGAAGATACGTAGAAGATCCTCGTTTTTTTCAAAAATATCGACCAGTGACACCGGCAAAAAGAGAACATGTTGGATTTCTTTCTTTATATACCTACCTCCCAAACACCAAGAGTTCTTCATGAATTGAGGTCGGTCGAATTTATAGTATGTCAAATTCTGATCGCTTCCAAAATCTATGTGAAGCTACTGACTGGACAGGAGTATATCATTCTCTGGCTCCACTAAACTTCTTTGGTGACTTGGTGTTAAATATTTTTAATAAAACTTTCCCTGTACAAAAAAATAGAGCCAAATGTAAAAAACCATGGATCACTCTTGGACTAAAAACTTCTTTCCCGAATAGTCTCAAGATTTCTGTGATAACACCATTATTCAAAGGGGGTAAATTGAATGATCCAGCCAACTATAGACCCATATCTCTGTTACCATGTCTATCCAAAATTATTGTGTAATTAGTTAAAAAGAGAATGATGGGTTTTTTTAAGAAATAATACGATTTTAAGTAGGTGTCAGTTTGGCTTCCGGGAAGGTTCAAGTACGGGCGATTCGATATTTGCCCTCCTGGAGGAGCTTTTCTTGTGCCTGAATGTCAGATACTTTGCCGCCGCGGCGTTTTGTGACTTCTCGAAAGCAATTGATTGCGTTAATCATGAAGTACTGCTCATTAACTATGTTTTCAGAGGGCTTGCCCTGGAATGGTTTAGATCCTTCTTATCAGGTAGGAAACGGATCGTTAAATCCTTAGGAACTCTGTCCGATGTCTGCTCAATTGAACATGGAGTTCCACAGGGTTCTGTACTCGGCCCTATTTTGTTCCTATTGTACATCAATGACTTGACTTCTCTGAACATTAGAGGACATTTTACAGTCTTTGCTGACGATACAACAATCTTATGGTCGGATTGTGATCAGCAATCACTGATGAGAAGTGTGTCTGAAGACTTAATGAAGGTTAAACAATTGAGCTTCAAATTCACTTGTACCAACCAACTATTAGCTGTAATAGGTTCCTTGGAGTGGTCATTGACGATAAATTGAAGTTCTACGAACACATTTTAATTTTGAAGCAGAAAGTAGCTAGTGGGTGTTACGCTGTCAGGGTTGTGGCAAAAGTGCTGGGTTTGGAGGCTGCCAGAAATGTTTATTATTTCCTTGTAGAGAGTCTTCTGAGGTATGGATTTGCATTTTGGAACTCCTGCAGTCGGTATCTTTTTAACTCTGCTTTTGTCCTGCAGAAAAGGGATATTAGGTATGTCGGTCGCATAGGCCCAAGAGAAACATGTAGACCTTTATTCAGGGACTTGAATCTATTGACAGTGTGCTGTCTATTTATAGTGGAAACTTGCTGCCTAATGTATAAAAAAATTTATGATGTGTCTGGCCAACTTTGGCTCTGAAAGACACCAAAATACCCGACAAAATAGTAATATCCCAATGCCCATTCCTAGAAGCGAATTAACCAGGAACTCCCTAATTTACTTAAGCATTAAAATATTTAACCATCTACCAGATCACATAAAAACTGCAGGAACTCTTATAAGTTTTAAGGTATCAATTGGATCACTCCTAAAAAGTAGGACATTTTACAGCTTGAAAGAATATTTTGCAGATGGCTGGGAGTAAACTCTGTCGCTTTTTTCTGTTTATTTTCTTTATTATATACAGTTTAGGTGTCCGTTTAATTGATTAAGTTGTGCATGTATATTGGTTGCTTCAAACAAAATTTTCTTTTTTCTAATTCTTCTTGTGCTTTTCCAAGTTTTAACTTTTTGTTTTTAACTTCTTATTTTTAACTTTTATTTGTAACATTTTATTTTCTACATTGGTTACATACTTATCTAATTTAATAAGCTTTGTCTACAAATACTATGTACTTATAATAAAAATAAAGCATGTCTGAATCTGAATCTGAATTTATTTACGACGTTAACTCCGGAAGTTAATGACGCAATTCCTTGAACAGGTATCGAAGAAGAGGAAGAAGAAAATAAAGATTGAATTTGCTATCGTTTTGTGTGTGATATTCCAGGATTTGTTGCATTTATTTTTTCAAGATTAAAAATTACTAGGAATCATTTTTATTTTCGTCAGGCTTTAGTCTCTAGAAGGAAGAATCATCCCTTGATAGGGAAAGTGGTGTAAGCCACTTTGCACCCTTCTTTATAATGCAGAAACTTCATCAATTTTATGGTTCATATCACTCCACAATAAAACTTTCAGATGTCATGGTGCATTTTGTTGTGATGGTTTGGAAGTTTATTATTCACACGATTATAAAATATAAATTACTTCAGCAACATGATTACACTTTGCTTTTCCCCGGCTCACGTTACATTAAACATGAACCGCTATAGTTAAAATTTGGTTTAGATTATACCACATACCATGTAATGAAAATGAAAGACAGGACCTCCAAGAAGACCCTTTCCCAAAATCACTTCTCAAGTGTCTCAAGTTCATTTATCCGTCAATTTGCATTCATATTATATTACTATACATTATGCCTAAACGTAGCAGGTTAGTATCTGATACGTGTTTGTGTCTAGTCATGGTGAAGAATTGATTATATATTTCAATAAATTTTGCAGTGCCCAAGAAATTAATCTGAGACTTGGCCAGTTTGAAGCATCAATTATTGTAATTCTTCAAATTATTTCCGAGCATTAAAAAAACATTTTATTGAACTAGATTTTTTTACACTCTTGACTTTTTATATTTTTTACTGCAAATACCTAAAATATATCTAAGGTTGGTCTTGTCGACATGCAGGACCAAGGGATTTACATCAAACAATTGCTCAATTTTATACTCTCAACTTTTCACTTCTTAGATCTTCTAGTTTATAGCTTTAAATTAAATACTTTTTATTTTCATCGGAACTTGTATATATTAATTTTTTTCCATACATGTAATTTAATCGACTAAGTCATTAACACAGCTGCAGATCTTAACGATATCCTCGGATCAATCTTTAGGTCTAAATTAGTTACTTAATGCTACGTGTCTTTTTTGTTAGTACTGGTTTCCGCATATTGCCTTTTTGTCTGAAACTCACACGGCACCAATTATTGCTTTTTAGTAAAAAAGAATTAAACTGCCAATTAAGAATTTCTTGTTTCTTGCAATAACATCAATCAAAGCAGCATGTCGAATAATAATTAGGTACAGAATTAAAAAAACTACTAATTTATGTTTGTGCCTATATCAATTAGATTACTGGTTTTACTGTTGATTAGAAGGCCAGCGTATCAGTATCTATTTTATGCATAAGATATAATAAAACATATTGCAAAACAAAGAAAATATTAGTTAGATTTATAAAGCCACGTTATGGTCGGATATGGTAAAATAATAATTATTAATGGAATCATTACTCCACATCACATATTATTTTCCTTTATCCATTGTCCTCATCGATGAATCACTATTAAAATTAAAATCCTCAACTCTAAGTATCCTGGAAGCAATTTGTCATCTGGCAATTATGCTTGAGAATGTGAATAGGCGCTATATAAAAGCACCCTTTCCAGAATTTTTAAAGCGTGAACCGTATCTTTGGTCTCCATTTTACAAAACAAAATTATGTCAAATAGCAAAGGTTATTTTAATTTTCAACTCTCCCGGTCCTCCTCTAATCCCGCTCTTATGTAAATTAAATGCAATCCTCGAATTCGCAAAAATAAAAATGACAAACTACTGGATGAATCTTATTTTTAATTTCGTTTTTATAGAAGAAATGATTTTGTGACACAAGGAATTAATGTAATTAAAGTTCATTTAATAATAGCTCGGTGTCCTCATAAAAGACAGACTCAAAATATTGGTCGGGCATTTCTCAGCGAAACGATTACCCTATCGTCCTAACCATCGACTTGTAATATCAACTGCAAAGGGATAGACTTTAAAATAATCTCCTAAAGGCGTACCGACAAATAAATACTTGCTTCACAAGGTGATGGAAGTATCCCTGAGGAATTCATATTATAGCCCTAGAAACCTGGTGTTTTCCGTGCCCTAGGTCTAAAAAGAACATGTTTAAGATCTAAAGCCAAGAAGTACTTTTAAGCGAATCAATGCTGTTTAAATGAATGTGTGGGGATCCTGAATTCAAGTTCCCATGAGACCCATTTGAGCAGAATTTGAAGCCTTTTGTGCCCCACGTTGGGCGCCACTTCTCTATGGCAAAGTTTCCTAAACCCATTTAGCAAACTTACCAATAGTTGCCAACGGCAGCCAGTAATACAGTGGAGAGTTCATGGATCTTTCGGTACACTTTAATAAAGTTATTAGGCGCCACCTAGTTAACTGAGAAAATTTACAATGTTATTAAATCCTGAAAAGTAATTTTTAGATGAGCTTTTCAATAAGACATAATATTTCCCCAAAATAAATACTTTATTCTTTCCCTACTATGGATGAGATCCCTTTATAAAAAAATATTATACAGTACAATTTACATCACATGTATAAACAATAAAGCATTGCAAAAGAAGCGCTTACATATTATTGACTCTTGTTGACAATCGTGTCAGATACAAACTATTAGGCAAATATCCTACGTCTCAATTAATAGGTTATTACTAGAAGGTTGAGTTGATAAATAGCGCACAGGGTTTAAAATTGATGAATTTTATTCTGCCGCAAGGATATAAAATAAGACATGTGTAACTAATCAATCAATCTGTAGAAAACCCAAATTTGCCAAGACAGCCTTACAAATAGGTAAATGATATTACTTACAAATCATGAAGTTGGTATTTCTAATCTCATAATATTCTCCAAATGAATACCAGTATTAGTATATATACGGTCCATGCATCTCCAAAGCACTTCAAATCATAACCTGACTTTTTCAAACATTGCTACACAACATCCAGCCGATGATAAGCAACAAGGGCATAACATGAAAGTGGTGGTTTTAAGCCAAACACGCAATACCATAGATAGTCCTGTAGGTCAGCTGAAAAACTAGTTAGTTTATTAAAAATCTATTTATTTTTTGCTAAGACAAACAATTGTTTTTAGGGTTCTCTCCACGGGTACCGCTTTAGCACACACACATCGCTTTCCCTTAATTGAGATATCTATTTTTGCGTGTTTTGGGTTAAAACCACCACCTGCATATTATGCCCTTGTTGCTATAATAGGGTCTATTGCCTGGTAATAGCCCGTGGAACAAAACAAATAGTGTCCATTCTAGAGACTTCTTCAAAATCATTAATTATCAATTCCAAGGATCGACAATATGAGAGCAATAGCAACATAGATTCTTCTAGAAAGATTGGAAAATATAACTAATCCCACTGAAGGCAGCATGAAGATTTTGCGAGTTACCACGAGGAGGTGGGTTTCTCATAGCTTAACAAAAACTTTTGTGGGCAGACTCCATAACACTAGCACTAGTTAAGGTCGAAATACATTAACGTAAAAGAAATATCATAAAAAAATGACACCAATTATTTCAACCGGTCCATGAGGTCCCTAAAACAAAAAGGCTCGACAAAAAATGAAGGCCTCTTGACCCATCCCGCTAGGTCTTCGACGTAAAAAGAAAAGCCCGGATCTCTCACAGAACGAGTTTCATCACCGTCACCTCCAAAACATAGTTACTAACTTCACTTAGTTGAAATAACGAACCCAAGTGCATGATGAAGCACCTAACGTCATAGCTCTGAGGATCAAACTTCTGCTCTAAACCATATTCGCCAAGCAGCAAATAAACGTGCCTTAAAAATCTGCAGGGAACCGTTACCTGGGAATGCCGATTCGATTGAACCTCTCTAACTGTCAAAATGTGCCTGACACTTAATAAATGAAAACACGAAATCTCGAAAGACCAAGAAATAGTATATCGAAACACAATTAGATAAATGAATTATAATATACATTAATTAGATGGCTCTTATGATCTCCAAAGTGTTTGAGGTAGGTATTGCAACGAATTGGCTTGAAATAATAAAGAAACTGAATGTTACATTTGTGTTGAACAAATTGTTAAATTTTTATTAACTTTTAGATCAAAGAAAAGCTTGTGAGCATTTTACTGGGTGATTAAAAGAGAGTTCAAACATTAAAATCTATGAAGACAACATCTAGCAAATTGAATTAGGCAACCAGAGCTTTTGACAGGTTTTTCCAGAATTAGTCGAACACCTACCACTCACCAAGGGACAAAAATCAGACCTGATGTTATTATCATATCATAAGCATCTAGTACATTATACTGAGATATAAATATAAATATAGAAAGTGTATTCAATAACTTTCAAGGTAAAACAAGGTAATGTACTTTATACGCTGATCCTATATTGGAATAATCCAATCTAAATTATGTTTGCAGATAAAAATAAATATATACTAAGCAAAGCTGTAGCAATTGTTTATGCCCAAATTTGAAAATGCTACAAGGTTAAGGTCACTAGGTTGATAATAGTTGGCATAATTGTCGATATAAGCAAACTCATGTTGATATAACATCCAGGCTCCTATAGATCTATCTGTCTCCTTGACAGGGAAGGAATAGTATCCGATCATTAAACTTTAGCCAGCCTAAAACACGAGTTGGAACGTACAGGTGGTCTCTCAGAAAAACCATATGGCTTTTGAAAGGAAAGGCAAATGACAGACACCCTAATAAAGGTCATCTGACCCACGTAAGAGACTACAGATTATACCCATGCACATAGACCTTTGTCCATGGTCATAACTCTAGATGTAATCAATAAACTCAACAGCGCTCCCTGGCGAATAATTCCAAATGTATTAAAACAAGGGAAAATAGACGAAAACCTACTAAAATTAATTAGATCTTTCTCTCTGATAGGGAAATAATATTTGAAGAAGAGAGGAAAACAGTCTACCAATAAATAAGCAGTGGTGTGCTGGACGCTACACTCTGGGATATAATGTCCGATGACCTACTAAAACTGGACCAAGCTATGGACGTAAAACTCGCAGATGACTTGATGGTAGTTAAATTGGAAGAGATCTTAATGTGAATTTCAAAGAAAGTATTTCTTAGATTAGTCAATTGGCTGTAGAGTAGAGGTCTGCAGTTAGCACTTGAACAAACCTAAGCGGTAAAAAGTGGGCCAGATCAGATTCAACGTGGAAGGTCCAGAAGTTGAATTGAACAAGGCCAAAAGGTACCTTGGACCCTCAATATGGTGCTCCTGAAAGCAGAGAAGACCACGGCTGCCCTTATCGTTTTAATGCCAAATATCGGAGGACCCAGGCGAGCAAAAGGAAGATACAGTCAAGCATAGTCCATTCCCAACTATGATGCTCACCTCCATTATGATAGAAGGCAAAAAATAATAAAAAGATCATTGTAAGAATAAATCGCGTCCAAAGGCTACTGGTATAGAACCACTTCCCTGGTAGCGGCGCTAGTAGTTCTGGAATAACCCCGCTAAAAGTAATGGTAATAGAACGAAAGTAGATATCAGAGTAGACATAAGGAAGTAGGTAGACCTGCACTGCTCCTCATGTGATAGGAACAATAGAGAAAGAACTTTTATGGACGCTGCCTGGAAGTATTTCCTCATCTAAATATTCAAGCTTGGCTGAATAGGCCATATGGGAAAGTGGACTACTTTCTCAGCCAGCCACTTGCGGGACATAGCAAATACTTATTTGACAAGCGGAGATCAGAAATACACAAGCTAATCTCTGATGACGGGGACCATAAACTGTTTAGATGTCAGAAATTGTAGAAGCCTAGACATGAATTTCTAAGGCACTGGCACTGAAGTAATGCGAGAGTAGTTCCCAAGAGGAGGAGTTGTTTTTGTGAACATACTTATAGAGAATTTTTCCTCTTTTCAGGAAAAAACAATATATTAAGACCAACTTGATAAGGAATCAGTCAATGATAAAAAAATGTGATATATTATATGCAGATGACACCACCCTGTTATATTGGGACGAGTAGAAATCGGCAGGAATGTTTGGAGAAAACACCAGTGGTACCGTAGAGAGCAAGAAGTCACTAATAAACTGAATATCACCAATCGATTGGCATCTATCGTTGTCACAGTGTGTAATAATTCAGCTCAGTTACGCGAAAAGACCAAGGCGACCTAAAAAAGTACGTTTCCTGTACTAAGCATGCAGAATTACGAGGCGGGCCCGATAACTAGATAATCATCTACCAAAGATGACTACCTTGTAATATTGATTGGTAAGATAATATTAACGATCATGTTCGACAAAGGAAAGGTGTCGAATGACTTATCTTTTGGTTATCTGGGAGTGCCGATAAAGGATGATCAGAAAGTTTGTCATAGCGCTTGAAAATATAAGTGATTTGAAAATGATTTTTCTATCCTTATGATTGGTATATTATTACGTAAAAAAATATACAGTCTGCAAGAGTCGTGGGAGCGTCTCTATTGATTAGTGAACATAACGTATTCCAAAAAAGCTGCAAACTGCATAATACTGCGTAAGCTACAAACTTACAAAACAAGTCTTTCAAGAGCACTCTGGCAAACACACAATATCGCTTTATAGTCACAGAAATTCATTAATTACTGTCACCCTTTTCAGTTAATTACCTCCTATAGCGTTTATAACCCGCTTTGAGGCGGTACAGTTAACTAAAGTGTTCCTTAATTACCTTAGAATATCTGATAGAAAATCTTTGCGACCGCGGGGTTAGTTCCATTATGGAAAATTGATTAATAACGTTCAAAAATAACCTCTGAAAGCAATTTTGTTCAATTAAGTTACAAACGAGTGTGCACGCAATATTGGATTTAAATAATTTCTAATGTCTGGGATATCCAATCAATAGAATAAAAGTATAATTGAACGGGTTTATTAATTAACACTTACTGATGCATGTTATTGTTCGACATGTGAAAGCAGGGTAACAATAAATACGGCGTCACATTGGGAAGCCACCAAGTAAAGACCCACTGTTTCTAATGGAAAATGGTTTAATCTTAATTTTACTGAACCTTTGCCACTTTGTTAAAGACCATGTTGAGTAAAAGTTTCCATAGTCCCATCCTTGCTATTAAAGTTAAACCCAAGCAAGCTTGGTATTTGGTTACAAATACAGAAAAGACACACTCCGCATATGTTAGGTACAATTTTTTCTACATTGTGGTGCTGAACCGATGATGATTTTCCTGTTGATGATTATCATAGACATCACAATAAGTGCGATTAAGTTGAATGTTTGTGGCTTTGCAAGATGGAGAAATGTGAACAAGAAAGTGTAATTTTGACAAATATTTTTATTACAAACATTTTAATTTTTCTGTTTATAATTTTGTCTGTTACAAATGCTATCATTGTCGCCAAAATGTTGTAATAGCATTAAACATATTTTTTCTTTTTTACTTTTATCCCTGTTCATGAAACTGGAATGGAAATATTTTGCCTTAGCTGAAGGAAAGCAGTTTACCCCAGGTCTTCTCTCTACTACCCACCCAACCTCTAATCCTCTCTAGTCTTGCTGACCACTTAATGAAAATCAGGTTTTCTCTCCAGGACAGGTACAAAATTTCCATGTCCTGCAGTATTGTCAACCCCAAAACGCGTAGCGTGTCTCATGCTTGCAAAGGATGCGCATGTGCCCAGCACCCCAGACAGGCAGCGCTTTCCTCAAGACTCATCAGGTTCATGTGTCTTCCTAGACGACAGTGCCCTGAAATTTATTTTTTATTTATTTATTTGGTGATCATCGGGGATACAAACAGGTACAAACCCAATCAATGTATCCACAGTATTATATAAACGATTGTCGTATAAAAAATATTAACTTATATAAATAAGAAACAATAGGTAAGCAATTCATAAGAAGTTATGCACCAATCGTGAGATTAATGCAGGAAAGCATAACATGTAACTATACACAAACAAAATTCAAGGAATATTGTTTTTCAAAATGTTCTTAATGGTGACAGCAGACATAGAAAACATATCAATTATATTACTATAATCATTAGCACTTCTCACTATTCTACACAAAGGGGAATTCTGCGAGCAATTCGTTCGCCTAAATGGAATATTGAATATATGACTTAATCTAAGGTTAACCTGAGGTACATTAAAATCTATCAACGAGAGAACATCAGAAGTTTTTAAATGGTTGTTAATTATTTTATACAAAAATAGTATGTCTGATATGGTTCTTCTAGCAGACAAAGATGGAATATGGAAGTGTTGTCGAGCCACGGCAATATCATCAAATGGATTTTGATAATTAGCTTTAAACGCAATAAATTTTAAAAACCAATTTTGTATATGTTTCAATCGGTCCACATACACAGCGTATCTCGGATTCCAAATAACACCACCAAAATTTAGTTTGCCAAGCACTAGCGAGTAATAAAGACAATTGATTGATTTAATATTTGAAAAAAACGCGCATTTCCGCAAGACGTATCCCAGCAATCTGGAAGAGTGAGCAACTATCATGTCGACATGTAAATCAAACCTTAGTTTTGAGTCAAGAATGATTCCTTCATCTCGAACATGGTCTACTCTAGGAAGAGTGGTATTGCCTACTTTGTAATTGAAAATATATTCGTGTTTATTGCGAGTAAATATAATTGATGTGCATTTGCTTGGGTCGTTCTGAATACTCTGGCAGTCACTGAGAGTATGTACCTTTTTAAAGATTTTTAAGTCGTCCGCATATAGTAAGAAGTTGCAATGATGAAAGCAAGATTTAATTTGGTTTATATATATAATGAAGAATAATGGCCCCAAGTGTGATCCCTGGGGAACTCCAGATGTTGATCGAAAAGAGTCAGAGTAGTAACCTTGAAGGGACACATACTGTTCTCTATCTTTAATATACGACTCTATCCATTTTAGAAGGCTGCCGCCCACACCGACCTCGGCAAGGCGAGCAAGCAAGATGTTATGACTTATTTTACCAAATGCCTTGCTGAAGTCAGTGTAAATCGCATCCACCTGTATTCTATTGTCAAGATGTTCGTGGAGGTACTCAGTATAGAGAAATATATTGCTTTCAAGCGATCGACCTCTATAAAAGCCATGCTGCTCTGGTCCTATTATGTTTTTTATTAGATTGAAGAGATACTCATAAATCAGTTCTTCGAAAACTTTTGCTACTATTGATAATTTACTAATTGGGCGATAATTTTTAACATCTTTTCGTTGCCCACCCTTGAATATTGGGATAAGCATGGCAGATTTCCATCTATCAGGAAACTTTCCAGAATATACAGAAAAATTATATAGCAATGTAAGTGGTTCCGAGATCGCTAATGCAGCCCTTTTATGATCCCTATCAGGGTTCTCAGCACTCGTCCTGATTTTGTCAGCCTCAATAATGAAGTTCCTGGCATGTCTGCCCTCCTGAAAGTTTTTTCACTCTCTTAAAAGAGGCTGATCACTACGCTATTTGATTGCCGCTCTTTCTTGAACCCTAGAAAGGCCTAAAGGAGTTTCGAGGCTATGCGAGAAGTGCCCGGACCGAGCCTGCCATGTTCATTGGCCAATACAATGCTGTGCCCCAGCAGGCTTCGTTTTTTTCTTTGTGCAGCTACAGGGCACCTCCGCACTCCTGCACCAATTTAGAGCTAGTTCTGGATGCACATAACACCTTGAATGCAGCTTGGCTTTTAGAGCAAATTACAACTTCCTTTTAATTTCTTTGTTTGAGCTCATCCATTGTTGCAACCATCAAGATGGCATACACCTCTCTTTGAACATTGTTGCGTACTACCACCAGTCGTGAGCCATTGGTGTATTATATGAACCACCATATTCCCATTGTCCTTTTATTGTAGGCTCTCCTAAATCTTAGTCTGCCCACAGGTGCAACAACTCTGTATGAGAGCAAGTGTGTTTCTTCATCTGCTTTTAGGGAGACTCTTTAATATCCAACTGTCTGAACTCTTTCTTTCCATGGGTGAAATGTCCAGCAGAACATCTAATTCTATCGTTGGCTGAGTTTCATGGCCCTTGTGATGGCATCCCGGCTAGCCTGGGGGTCTTGTGCTCCACCGCGTTTAAAATACGAATTCTATTATTCAGAAAGGAGAGCGATTGAGAATTACAATTTTTGAAACGTTAGGATTGATAAATAAGCATTACAATTTATATTACAATAATTGGTAGAACATTGCAGAATTCATTGCGCACTCCACTTACTCTAGTCTTTCTGGGAAACATTGAAATTTTTTGACTATCATTTGAAGTGTACATTGAAATTTTTTGACTATCTTTAAGTTGTGTCTCTCTACTGGGAATTTTCCGGGTTTCTGGAAGGAGAGTTTTGTAACTCCCATAGTCAAAACGGGAGTTCGGTAATCAGTCACCAATTATAGACCAATAAGCATTCCGAGGGTCATCCCAAAGTTGTTTGAGAGGCTGGTGTGTGATTTTCTCACTCCCATACTTGATTCATTTCTCATAAATCAACAATTTGGCTTCGGTCCTCGAAGATCTACTGAATTAAATCTTCTTTCTCACGTTGGCGGTTTGCCGAATGCTTTGGAAAATGGGTATCAGGTTGATACTGTCTACACTGACATTTCCAAGGCATTTGACAGAGTGCCTAAGCTCAGAGTGTTGGGTCTTGACGGTCCACTTCTCTCTTGGCTTGTGACCTATTTGTCCCAGCGAAGGCAGATTGTTAAAATAGGCAATTTTTACTCATATGAAATTGAAATTCCTTCTGGAATACCACAAGGTTCCCATTTGGGTCCCTTGTGGTTTATAGTGTTTATAAATGGCATATGTGAAAGCATAGAACAAAGTGAATTTCAATTGTTTGCTGATGACCTAAAATTATCCTGTCAGATACTTGAGCCTAGTGACTGTGAGGGACTCCAGAATCTGGATGGCTTGGTGTCAAATGAACAGGATGTCATTGAATCCTTCCAAATGTAAAACCTTGACTTTCTACCGGTGCTAGAGATCCAATTACTTTTAACTACGGCATGAACGAAATTCTGTAGTTAAGGATTTGGGAATAAAACTGGATGTCTAACTCAATTTTATCACCCATATATCCAACATTGTTAATAAGGCATTCCACATGCTTGGGTTCATCAAGAAATGTTGTGCTGATTTCAATAGTGTGGTCGCGTTGAAGTGGCTATATTGTGCACTCGTTCGCCCTTACTTGGAGTATTCCTCAACTGTGTGGTCTCCACAGTACAATTTCCATAGGAACGCACTTGAACATGTTCAACACAAATTTCTAAAACATATAGCGTATAAACTTAATCTTGCAGAATATTATGATGAAGAAATACTGTCCCAACTAAACTTGCTACCGATATTAGTGCGTGACCAGAGAAGAGATCTTTTGACGTTCTATAACATTCTTCACAATAGAGTATCAGCACCTGAGCTTTTAAATAAAATTGGCCTTCATGCACGATCAAGAGCAACACGCTCAACTTTAAGTTTTCCTGTTCCTAATTGCAGAACTAACTACAGGTACAACTCTTTTATCTCCAGAGCATCCAGACTGGCTAACAGTCACTATAATTTGGATTTTTTTACCTCATATCCTCAGTTCCTAAAGCAACTTCAGCTTGTGGAATTTTAATAACTGCGATACTTTGTATATTTTATTATATTTTAGTCTGTTCTCTTTTTATATTCAATATTATAATTTTATAGTTGTTGCTGTTTATAATTTTTGTACTTTGGAAGTTTTTGTAATTGTGATTGGGCAATTTGCTCGTAGACAAATAAATAAATAAATAAATAAAATACTGATGATATTTATTAAATCGCGCGGAAAAGTAGTTTTATTGCACAAGTGTAGAAGGGTGCCATTTTCCTTACCATAAATAATGGGGCAAAATATGTTTTTCCGGAATCGATTTACTAAAGAGATCAGGTTTCTAAAATCCTTGTGTTAAAATATTTATCTTCGACGTACTAATAGGTCTTTAAGCACACTAAATTAGCATAATAGTTTTATAAATTTGTCTTTAGAAAGAATTATTTTGATTCAGTAGCCACGAGATATTTATCAACAAAACGTGTGAAACTCAAGCCGAGACTAATCTTATAATAACGTATATTATCGCCATTTACCATGCGAACTGTAATGTGTTAAATTCGATTAAAAACACATATTAGATTTCTGACAAGCAGGACCTCCAAGGTGGATATTAAGGTACGTTACGCGATAGGCCATATGGTTAAAACTTGATTGGGTTTTGATCGTTAATGAATTCAGGTCATTACGAAATTCGACAACGGTTTAGTTATTGATGCGTTCGAGAGTGAGTTAATTTTAAAGCGTTTATATTTCACTGGTAGATAAATATATAATATTTTCTTTTTAATTGTTGTTTAAGCAAAATATGCAGTATTTTTTGAATGTAAGAGGAAAAGAGGAAAAACATGCTTTTTAGTGCTCTTTTTTATCGCAATTACAGTTTCAAGAATTTAAGGCGATAATTAAAGTAATTATAATGATGATAAGCTAAATAACATAAACATAGCAATAAAAATATTAATAATATTTATTTATTTATTTATCTCTAGCCTATATCAATTACAAAAGAGCCTTCGTTTCAGTGCCACATGACTGTCTTCTGAAATTTCTGAACAAAAGCAATCACGGAAGGTGAGAGAGCAAAAAAGATCTGAATTCGTGAGGAAAGTTAAACAGCTGTTGAAAACGCAAGTGAACAGCCAAAATCTTTTATAGAGCAATGAATACGCGTACTCGGTGCTTGAATATTCTCTTAGCTTTGTGTGCTGGAGAAAAATCGATATCCAAGAGCTAAATTAAGTACCTTCCAAGCAAAAGGCGCTAATCCACCACTCCAAAAACATCGTAGAAAGAACAACACTTCCTCGTCAGGACGGAGAAAGAATACTAACGAACTTTGCCAAAGTATGGAATCATCCATTCGCTAGTATTCTATGTACCGCTTAAGAGTCGACTCACCTGTATCTGCACCAGTCCAAATTTCTCGAGCCTCAGTACTTGACGAGGGAAGAAAAGTTGTATAGATGGCGAAAAAGGAGTTTCATGGGAGGTATCTGAAAGAGGTTACGCAGAAAAAGCCGATAAATGTGCGTCAAACCATGGGCTTACCTCAGGCAGATTGCTGCTAAAAATAGAAGGTTTTTTAATTGGCAAATCCAGATCGGGTAGCTCCAATCAGAAACTAAATGAAATACATCATCAAAGACCTCCAAATAAGGAAAAATAAGTGCCGATATGGATGCAAAACCACGGACACCATATACCACAGAATGTCAGTTTTTCTCTGCAAGTGGCACACATACTAAAGGGAGATCCTATGGCGCTCGACGAGCGGTATGTATGCGAAGATGTTGATTGACACGGTTCTTGAATAGTTGTAGGTTGTAATTAGGGGGAAACATATGTCCTGGGGGTGAGATCCACAGTGCTGCAGTGCGCCAGACAAAGGAGTTCTTGTAAAGCGATGTTCTAGGTGTCTGTTCTGTCGTGACTCTCTGACAGGCGTTGCCAGGGGCGAGATGAGGCGGGCCAAATTCTGCAAATATCTGCCGTGAAAGTATCTGTAAAACAAGGACATCTCGGCCACATGTCTGCGGTGTTCCAGACTATCCAGATTCCGGGTCAACTCCGGGTCGCTGACGAGACGCACAGCTCTCTTCTGAATGAAATCCAGCAAGGGTCTGGTTTGCTGCGACATCCCAGATGTGCGAGCAATGTTCTAAGCACGGTCTTATTTACGCTTTGTAGAGCAAGAGCAACTGCTGCGGTATATATACAGTTTTTTGTTTCGAAATAGCGCACCAAGCTTCTGGGAGGCTGATTTTGCGATGTTAGCAACGTGGTTATGCCAGGACATATTGCTGTTGACCGAGACACCCAGTAGTGCGATTGACGAGGATTGGCCCTCTTGGTAAACGTGGCTACTTGGATCTGTGCTGCATTGGACCGGACCAAATTTCCGTCGCCCCAAATTTGATAAGGATAAGCAGGATAATGTTGCCAATATTATTCATAAGGACATAGCCAGCATTCTGAAACTTTTAAGGATCCTGTTCCTTACACATATGAATCTCAAATAGTTCTGGGCAACTGTGATTTCCGTAAACAAAACCTCCAAGCTTGCAACAATTGAGGAAGTGTCACTACCAGTACCGAGAGTTAAAATTAAATCACGTCCAAATAGTACCAATGACAATAATAATTTCTTCAAACTGGAGTTACGCCGAATAGCCTACAAAGAACTATCGAGGAACTAAGGCTGACTGAAAACCTCTACAAGTCCATTCTGAAAGCTATCATGCTTTCGACCGCGAGAATTGTTTGGATGTTCAGAGATGTTGTCCCAAAGAACCTCATAATACAGAAAGGGTTCCAGCAAGCTTAATTCCTTTGATGCATAATGGACCTGGAATTAAATGAATTTTCCCTTTTAAAACTCCTCCTAGAATCTTTATAAATATATTAACGCACTAACTTCCAAGATTAAAATTATTACTAAATCTGATAAAATTGGTGATGGAATCTTCATGTTAAAAGCAGTGATCTTATACCTCTACGGCCATACATAAGTAGAAATTAGTCACGACTTCTTGATCATGCGCTAATCGATGATAATTAAATGTAGAACATTGAAAATTGCTGTCGGTCCGTATAGGAAAAGTATCTTTATATGGAACAAGTATCGAGATATTTGTTCTTTTGTATTCTGAAAGATGCTCGTTTTGAATTTTTACATTATTATCAGCAACAGAGAACGAAAATAAATAAAGTTGCAGGAACAGATAAAGAAGTAGCAGAAGAACTAAAGATGAAACAGGCACAACACATGCAGGGGAATAAGAGCAGCCACGCTTGACACAGACAACGAGGGTATAGATGCTCGTCACAAACAACGCAACAAACTAACTTAGAAGAACAAGTATCAAATAATAAACAACCAGGAAACATAACCGAAATCAAACAAAGACTAGCAATAGACATAGATACTAATTTATCAATCTGGAAAGACACCAACCTTACATATTGTTGTTTACCAAAACTAACTATTACCATGCCTATGACGTCCTCCTACCAGAGAGGAACTAATGGGCAAAAGACGCTGAACATCTGAGAACAACAGAAAATAGTTGGTTCACTGATCGCTACAAGACCAATGATGGTGCAGGATTCGCTGCATTGAATAAAAATGGTATGAGCTTAAGTGTTCCCTAGGCAAACATGCAACCATTTTTCAGGATGAACTTAAAGTCATTGATATGACTGCACAGTGACTCAACGATAGAAACTCTGGAGCTGCACGCTGCGAAATGCTAAGTGATATGGTTTCTCGGACAGTCAAGCGGCTTTAATAGCTCTTGAATCTAGCCGTTGTTCATCCAAGGCAGTATGGAACTGCCAGGAACTACTCACCAAACTAGGTAGAGAAAATAAACTTACACTGAACGATATACCTGGACATACACGATATGAATGCAACGGTAAAACTGATGCTCTAGCTTATAACACAGCTAAAGAAGCCCTCTCCAGGATGGACACAACAGCAGTTTGTAGATAACTGGAGAGAGTTACGGGCCTAACTCAGTCAAAGATGGCAGTGAATCTGCCATCAGGAGTGAGAACTAAACAACTTCTTTAACTTGGCCGACAATAGGTGCAGGCTGTATATAGTTGGCATGTACACTGGCCATTGTTGACTAAGAAGCCACATGAACAAGATAGGGCTTTGCGAAGAAACGAAATGCCGCTTGGGCTTGGAGGACGAAAAAACAATGGCGCATGTTTTATGCTACTGTCGAGCAATGGAAAGAACCAGATAAACGGTGTTTGGAAATTCACAAATTACCCTTGCAGATTTGAAAACTGTCCACCCCAGAAAGCTATTCGATTTCATGAAAAGGATCGAGCCTCTGGCCTAGTTGAAACCACAGATGTGAGCCACAATAGACCAAGGGTCGCAGTGTAGGCCGCCATTTGGGCCCACTCACGTGTACAAATACAAAAATACAATACATATTGTTGGGATTTACAATTTAGTTAAGCAAAATATAAGTACACTAATAGACGCGACTAATTAAGACATCACTAAAGGTTACATAGAGGACACAAACTCACTGGAAAGTTTAGGATAATAAAGGCAGCGATCTCAGCATGTAACAAACTGGACGCCTTTAAGGGGATCCAAAAGAACAATAGCCAGACAGTGGCAAAAAAAAATTTGAATAAAATATAACAAGGTTCGGTTAGTTTGGATTCGAAAATAGCGAGAGACAATGAAAATCTATCAAGAATTATAAAGGAAACAATTACAAAAATTTAGAACACGTTAAAAACATTAACAATATACTCAACACACCTAAAAGCTAAAATAGATAACACACTCTGCAATCCCAACAAGAAACTATTCCACAAGATGTAACATCTTCAGAAGAAATGAGAATAATAGATAACACTAATAAAGAGGTATCATAAAATATTGAAGGGAAATATGATGAGATATGAAGAAGTCTGATATCTCTTGAGGAGCGCTTTATAAAATCCGACATTTTCATTGATTTAAATGCAGAGATTTACAGACAGAATAATAATGAGTGATCAAAAATAACTCCAAGGTCTCTAAATTTCCATCCCGGTTAACGTGGTACCTGGCCAATGTGATAGTCATAATTACGAGATTGCGCATCTTAGAAAACCATATCACTTAATATTTTGCAGCGTTCAGCTCCAAGCCATTGACAACACACCAATCAGACAACCTATCAAGATCACATTATTGAATACGTTAAATAGCAAAGGTTCTACGTACGATCGCTGAGGTATCCAGATGTTACACTAACGTGCATTGAGTAAATGTTTTTTTAACACTGACTATCTGGGAGCGATCAGACAAATAATCAACTACCCATCCAGTATAGCAGCGAACCAGACACTTTCAGTCCCTCCAGCTTGCCATGTAACACACGATTGTTAACCCTATCGAATGCCTTTGAAAAATCAACCACTTCATTATTCTGGATTAAACCGGAAGACAAGAAGTGCTGATAGGTCTGAAATGGGTAACATCCATGTCACCTTTTTTGTGAACTGGATTCACATAGCTCTCCTTCCAGAAGGTAGAAAATATTCCTGCATTCACTTAAGTGTTAAAGGTTTTAAATAGAGAACAAGCCAAAGAAATTGCTCAGAAAACGTGGAGGAATGCCATCTGGTTCAGTGCTTTCATTGACATTCATGGAAATATTTCTAGCCATAATTAATTTACAAAGTTTTAATGGATACTTAATTATTCTTTAATGGCATCGTTTACTCATTAAAATCGTCATTACTATTATTAAAAAGCAAG
>MU186409.1:0-10383 GCA_016904865.1 Pissodes strobi
TCAGAGAATGCAGGCCTTTTTTTATTTGAAGATTGTAGTCGTAGGTATAATGACTAAGCCTATATGACGGCGCCGAATGACATGCTCCAACAATTAATAAATGTTGCTCAGCATGGTTCGGTTTGTGGAATTGTGATCGAGGTTTTTTTTCTCTGACATGCTCTTTTCCTTCGTGAATTTCAGGTTGAGTATGGCACGATTTCTCTTTTATTAATAAAGTAGGTGTTTTGCAAATTTGTGGTTTGCTTTACATACCACACCTTATTCCTCAAACCTCAGACAAAGCACATTATCTCATTCAACTTTGTTGAACGGACCCGGGTATGTTATACTACAATAGGAAATAGAATACTGAAGTTCTCCACCACTTATTTCAAGACTTGTAAAACCAAAGTGTTTGTACTTTTCATAAGGTTTTTTCAGTTTAAATTTTACATTTGGATCCGCCTTGGATTTTTCAATTTAAGATGAAACGATAAAATCATCGCTCTGAAGTTTCCTTATGTAGCCAGGGCAAAAAAAGGAGGCGTGAAAGTTTGAGAGCTCCCTAATATCCAATAAAATTAATAAAGCTGTTTGCATTATTCACAAGGTTTTTATAATTTGTTGGTTGATTCATAATCGAGTCTTCCCGAGCTGTCACTTATAAACCACAAATAAAAGGCGCGACTGAAGATGATAATAATATAATTTCCTCGTAAGGTTATAGAATTATTAGTCAAGAAAAAAAGGTATTTATTCGCAGTACACAGCATAATTCGAAAATAATGTTCATATATTTGTTTGCTCATAAAACAGCGAACGTTTCTAGGGTCCGTCATCTAAAAATATCAAGGCGGAGGCCTCGCGTTTAGCAAAACTGCTCCCCGGAGATACGTCCTAACTTCCGACCCAAACGAACTTGGTGATACTTTTTCCTTTCGCACAAATGGGAATTCAGTCTTTTGGGTCAACAATTTTCGATTTTTTCTTATTCAACATTTTATATTACGATATAAATTACAGACGTTATGTTCCTTTTGGGATGATATGATAAAATTACATTTTTAAAATAAAATAATTAACTTTCAACTTGTTTATAAGTCGTGTTGGCATTAGTTCTGAACAGCCACTTATATACCATTTGAAAGAGAATTCCCTGCAAAGGGAAGCAGGAAATCCTAAATTGGATGAGGGAATACCAAAAGCATAGTTGCTAAGTCTCAAGAGCCCTTATGATCTACCCAAACCAAGTAATTCGATCAAATGCTCTTCAAATGATTCTGTAGTTTGGATAAAACTGTATTGTAGTGTATTTTGCTGAAGGTTCCGAACTCCAACTTGGAATTTCATTTTTTTAAATGCCGCGTTATAAGTACTGCATTTCAAGGAAGATATTTTTAGTCGATATAGTGGGTTTTCAATTAGTTATCAAATTTATGTAGTTATTTCGAAAGTGGGTTTGCTCTTAGGTTGTTTTCCCTAGTATTTAGGGGCACATTTTATATTATAAAACAAAATACTTGAATTTGTACAGTTTTTCTATTTTTCTAAAGTGTTTTCCTCGACTATTATTTTACTTCCGTATATTATAAAAAAGTAACTAATTGTTGCAATTTCTTTTAAGTATCTAAAATTTACATTGCTACAAATAGTTAACTGTCGAATCAGATTTTTTTATTTTATGGAGTAAAATTTCTAAAAGACATTACATCGAGAAAAAGTATTAAAACTAGCAATTTTTTTTCTAAAAAATATTATATAGAAAACTTTTTTCGAATAGTTTTCCTTATCAGTTAATTATTTATCTAATATGAAAACATATCGTATTTGATATTAGTTGCCACGCTTTCAATAATAAAATATAGAGCCGGTTAGAATCTTGAAAGAGTATTTAATTAAGGAATTATGATATTTTTGGAAACAAATGAAAATTCTAAAAATATTTTGGGGATAGTTGAGGACTTACTTGATACTTCAAATATCGATAAAACATATAAAATTTAAAAATAAATAAATTACGATTAAATTTATCGAAATTTGGAGTTAAAATTTAAGGGCATGGTCATATAAACAAATTTGAAAATCATCTGAACATCGCACATCTTACAGGGGATTTCGGCGACCGGTAGATTTATTTCAGATTTCGGTACCTATGTTATAGAGCTTATCAAAATACGCAATTTTAAGCCTAATTCTACAAAATACAGTAAAAGCTTAACTTATTAGGTATATAGCACAGTAATACTACAGGGTGGTATAAAATAGAGTAAAGTCGCCTAATGTGGAATACCATTTTATTTTAACTTAAAAAAACAGAAACTAACAATAGTTTTATAGATATTTTGTATAAATATAGGTACATTAGTTAGGGATATACAGCTCATGTCGCAAAAAATTATATTTCAGTTAACTTGAGAAAGAAAAGGGTAAATATTCTCAAAACAATTCTATTATGCATATTATTTAAACTTTCGCAAGAAAACAAAACTCAACATCAACTAAACAGCTCTCCTTATAAATTTATAAAATCAAGATAACTTCAATTTATCCTCACAACAAATGTATTATGCAAATTATTTAAACTTTCGCAAGCAAAACACAACTTCAACTAAACGTAAAACAAAAATTAAACAGCTCTCTTTGGGTTTATAAAATTAATATAAATCGTAATCTTTGGAAAAAAATAAAAAACAACATCAACTAAACCTAGAACAAAAATTAACCAGCTCTCTTTCGGTTTCAAAAATCAAAACAAATCCAAATCCAAACTAAACCTAGATCAAAAATTTAACAGCTCTCTTTGGATTTATAAAATCAAAATAAATCTTAATCTTTAACATTTTTCGCAGGATTTTGCCATTTTTCCGCCTATTCGTAATCGTTACTTTGTGAAAGAAAATGTATTCGAAAATTCCGGGACATTAACTTGTAATTACTGAACATGGGGCCAGACGCTAAATTCCGGGATTTTCCCGGATTTCCCGCCATCTGGCAAACCCTAGTTGCGACGCTCTCAGTAATAAAGTATAGAGTCGGTTAGAATCTTGAAAGAGGAAACATAATGACATTTTTTAGAAAAAAAACTAGAATTCTAAAAATATTTTAGGGATAGATGAGGACTTACTAGATACTTCAAACATCGATAAAACATGTAAAATTTAATAAGTAAATTACGATTAGATTTAGCAAAATTTGGAGTTAAAATTTAAGGTCATGCCCATGGCCAAACAAATTTGAAAATCATCTGAACATTGCATATCTTATAGGGGATTTCGGCGACCGGTAGATTTATTTCAGATTTTAGTGTGTTACAGAGCTTATCAAAATACGCAATTTTCGTCATCGGGCCAAATCACTAAGTATACAAAGTGACTTAGAAAAGTGGCTTAAAAGTTAATCAAAAACAAACTAATTCCATCATTTTAATATTAATTTTACAAAATATAGTAAAAGCTTAACTTATTAGGTATAGAGTGTGTCCCAGATTCGCTTCTCGACACAGGGATCTCGGCTCCTATTATACCTACAACAAAGGTTAAATGCGGGAAAGTTTTAGAGGAAACTTAGTGCATTTGATAACCGGCTTCAGAGTTACGATCGGTCAATTGGTTTTGGAAATATAGGCGAGAATAAGACGAATAAGATAGCATGTATGACATGTCTCAATCGTCTTTTGTTATCCCGCAACCCGCCTCAACTTTAATTTATTTTTTTGCTGCCATATTGGATTTTTCGCTCTTTAGAAAGTGCGTAAATTTCCAGTCTAGTGATGTCTCACAAGTGTATAAAAGATTTTAGTATCATCGAAATATCATACTTCGTAAACTTAGGCCTTCATTTTTTCTAATGAGGCCAAAAATTATCGTCACAAGCGTCTTAATTTGGTTTTCCTTCATCTGGAAAAATTTCGTGATCTGAAGAATTTCTCATAAAAAATACTCGATCCAGCAGACTGAGATCTAGATGACAACAAATCTTTCTTTTGGCATTTCGTTGGTCGTTTTTTTGATCACTACTGCATTACTGTGCTGAACTGCCACCTGTGTTTTCAGAAAATTCTTGTTTCTTAACTGTGTCCTTTTTGTTTGTCGCTTCTTTTTTCATCTCATCAGACTGTTCATGCTCTTTTATTTGGGGTTGAAGTTATTATTTTCGCCTTTCATGGTTTTCTACCTCGTGTACCTACTTTTCTCTTTAAAGTGAGTATCGGTGTAATTATGTATTTTTCTACTCCTATACTTTAATTGATTTGTTAGACATTTACTACCAGTATCATACTGAAGCTCATTATGATATTGACGTTTCATTATTAAACTGGATTATACCCAATCAAATTTTAACATCACAGTGATATTCGGTCAATATTAATTCGGTCATGATCATGACAGATTTAAAATTTATCAATTTTGACAGTTCATAGACAATTTACTTAGCAAATTTTAAAAAATTAAAGAAAGATTATTTTTCATTATTATAACTGGTCGTAGGAAAAATAATGTATGCCACTCACATTTAATGACCATTAAGATACTCGCAGGAGTACCATCCTGGGTATGTCAGGTGACGTGATAGTCCCTGAGATTGGCTTCCACAAGGGGCTAAACTTCCTCTCCCCTACGAAGGAGGATTGGATGGAGAGAAGTATGGGATCCTGGGTGGACTAGTCTGGTTTACAGATGGGTCCATAATGGGAACACTGTTTGGAGCTGGTGAGTACTGTGAAGCCCTGGGGCGGGAATTATCCACCTCACTGGGCGAGCACACTAGGGTTTTCCAAGCGGAAATTTTTACAATCATGATGGAGGTCTTGGAGTCGTAAAGACTGAGTGTCGGTGGCTGGAGGATTTTCTTTTACTCCGGCAGCAAGACCGCACTCATGGTGCTCCTTGTTGGTGAGAGAGTGTAGAAGCTGGCAGATTGAACTTGCAAAAAACAAAAAAGATTACGCTGGTCTTGGTGTACCGGGAAACGAGGCTGCTGATGCCTTAGCTAGAGAAGACTACGTACGTAGATACTTGGGGCCTGATCCCTGTATGGGTATGAGGATTTGGAGGCTTGGACGGAGGGTTGGGCCGAAGAGGTATGGCGGACGGCTCTGGGGATGAGACAGGCGAGGCTCATGATTCCTGATACATGGGCCCGCGAAGAGTCTCACCAGGGGAGTGCAAGGCACTGGTAGGATTCTACACAGGGCACTGTAGGCTTACACCGACCTGCCTTTGATGAGATTTGCAGGGGAGGGGAAGTGTAAATTAAATGGAGAACTATGAGACCCCATGCCATCTGCTTACGGGGGCAGGATTCAAAATCTTTGGCGCGATGCCAGTTTCAGTGCGTCGTGTTCGTCTGAAGGAGAAGCGAGCTTTTTTAAGGAAGACCGGCATCCTGGAGGTTATCTAATGCGGGCTGGGGGCACAACAAGCCCAATTGGTGGTCTAAGTGCAAGACCCGTTAGAGCCACCCCTTCCGATACTGATACTGATCCTCACATTCGTAACTCTCGTGCTCGTGTCTTAATAGCCGACATTAAATGAGTATTGCGTAATATACTATTTAAGCTTTGAACTTCTGGAGAATATTTAATTGTGCTTTCAGAATAAAAAATCTTGACACTGTCAACATTTGACAAGTACCGTAAATAATTTTTTTAAATAGAACGAGTAACAGGTTTACGCGCTTTTTGCGAGGATCCTGTAGGTTTTGGATTAACCTAATTATGTATACATTTAGCTAGAGAGACTAAATGTGTGCAAATTCAGATTGATCCTAAATACTACAGGGCTCTCGCAAAAAGTGTCTTTATGGGATATATTTTTAATAAAAAATTGTTTTTATTTATTTTAATGTAAATACTTATTTCATTTGTTTCAAGTTTTAAGTAATATTTCATTTTTTCATATTTATATTATTTTAATACAACCCTGTATTAGAGGTATTATTTTATCATAGAATAGGTTAAGCTTACTGGACTTTGTAACATATTAAAATTATACAAAACAGTTTTATCCACAATACCGAAACAGAATTTTTGCACATGACGTGCGTTTAGTTAACTATGTTGGCCTCATCAGGAAATGATTAAAACTGTTTTAGTCATCTCCTGATGATGCTGACATTGTTGGCGAAACGTGTGTCGAGTGCAAAAATTATGTTTCGCTATTATACTGTCTTGTAGTGCATTTTGCCGAAGTTTTCAAACCCCAGCTTAGTTAATATTAAAATGATGGGATTTGTTTGTTTTCGATTAACTTTTAAGCCATTTTTTCTTTTTTTCCTTGTATACTTAGACATTTGGCGCAAAAACGAAAATTACTTTTTTTGATAAGCTCCATAACATACTGAAATTTGAATTTAAAAGAATTTGTTAATTGAGATTTATTGTTTATCACCGTAAAAAATTAAAAAACTAAATTTAGCATTGGAAACGCCGCTACCAATCAAAAAATATTTTAGAGTTGATTAAACATCAAATAGTGTGTGTCATATTATATAAGTATATCCAAATTTACATTTATATTGTTCCGCTTTTGTGAAATATTACTTAAATCTCTACTTGCAAAAATGCCAAAATTAAGGTGTCATGTACCTACATGGAGTGTAAAAGTCATGAAAATGTGGCATCAAAATATTAAAAATTATCAAAACCAGCATTTTTGTGGTAACAAAATTTGAGATCATAACAATACGAGCAGAAAAGTTTTTTAAAGCTTTTTTCAATAGAGGTTTAGGTTATGCATTTTTTTGTAAAATTTTGCGTTAAATATCAAATAACTAAGCCTCTAGTGAAAAGCTTTACAATGTTTTTCTGCTCGTTTTATTTTCAATTTCAGAGTTTTAAAAATTGTTTTAAAACAGTAATTTTAATATCGTGATGTTACGTTTCAATTGTTTTTGCAATGATAACAATGTAAAAAAAAACCTTAATAAACAATTATTTGTTTTTTAATTTGCTTTAAATAAAAATTACGTAGATTAAATAAAATTTCTTCAGTTTAAATAATTGGGCGTGTTTGATTTCTTTTGGATATTTATTTGCCTTGTGATAGCAAGACTTTTTATAACATATTAAAACATATTTATGCGCTTTAAGGCTTTAAAGATACGAAACTTCTCCATTATTTGAAACAAATAAGGGTTTCTTTAAATTAAGGTTTGTGAATATTGGGCGGATTGGGCCAAATATTATTACTTCATCCATGTTTCGTACAACTCGATACCTGTTGCGAGGCCGCGTCGACGCTCTACTCTCCCGTTCCTCCGGTCCGTGTCTCGCGCCCTCAGTTCAGCTTCTTTTCTGCTGCCGTCCTATAGAGAGATTTTATAGAGTGTATCCGCCCAAGGTCGCCATTTTTTAAAATATTTGCGATGGAAAATGCATTAATCGTTTGTAAAAAAGGCGTGTTTTACTAGTAATTACAAATTGTTTTCGGCTGTTACTATCTAGCAAGGCAGATGAATTCACGTGATATACGCCTACAATAGTGCATAAGTACGCCTAGGCAGTTTGGCGTACGATCCTGATTGAGTATATTTTGCTCTTTACGTTGTACAAGTTCAATGGCGTCCTTTCCTTTCTTGTACCTACATAATAGAATATAAATTAATAGGTGTTTCAAAGCTCTATTTATTCAATCTGAATAAATAAATGGTTGATCCATGAAAGCACAGTTTTGAAACAAATTGTTTTTTATTTCGATAAAATCTAATATTATTTAAAAAAATATGTTTTAGTTAAATGAATAAGATATACTTTTAAACAATGTAGCAGGCTATTCAAATAGCATCATGAACAACAGTCACAATTTTTTTGTTTCTATTATTTTTTGATTTAGTTATTGTTGTTTTATTTTTAGATCAAAATATTGACATCGAAGTTTTACGTAGTCTGATGGAAATCGGTTTAAATGTCATTACTAACAATAGAATCGGTGATAATCTTGTGCCATTTCCGTTCAATGCTCGTTATATACTGGAGCTGGAGAGATAGTTGTATGTCCTATTAGTTTAATTAAGTAAAATGTTACTGCCCTTCACTATCTTTATATGATAAAATTTTTATGGAGGTTAGAATTTTAGTATTTTTTAAAAAAAGTTGACGTTAAAATTAATAAGTAGTACAACTTATTTCATAATATGTTTATGTTCCTATCTAGTATTTAGAAAAAAGATGTGTTCAGTTTATAATAATACTTTTTCATTATAAAAATGATTTAACTTTCAAAACCAGTGATAAGCAGAGTTCTTTGTTGTGTTTTGTTTTTAATACCTTTGATGAAAATGTTTTTGGATATCCCTTTTAAACTTTTATTTAATTTACTGTGGACATCTGTTCCTGTCATGAATTTGGTAATTAACAGTTAAGTGTTCTGACATGCGTTTTACAAATCGGTGGCTTAGGTAGGGTTCGGATTTTGGTTTCTTTACCAATTAAAAGAAAACTAAGACATATAGTTAATTTCGGCTACAACGTGACCTAAAACCTAAATACGTCTTAAGAATAATAAGTGTTTTTTATTTTATTTTTTTTAAGCTACATATTTGTTATAGCTCTTTTTATTTGCTAATGAAACCGACTTCTAATCACTCATCTAACTGAATGTAAATAAATAGTCCTTTAGAAAGATCAACACATATTTACAACAACCAAAATTTCTTTTTTTATTTAAGTCATCATCAACACAAGCAGTAAACATTGAACAGTCAACTAAATACAATTATTTAATAAACAATTACTTATTACAAATGCAAGATTTCGATAACTAAATAATTTGCTTATTTGAATCAAATTAATCAAATTGTTATTTCAAATAAAAATAAGGCATGAGGTAATAAAAATTATTTGATTCAAATAAGAGAAATTAATTCGTACAAATACCCAAAACATTGGTTTAAATAATCGACTTATTTAAATTAAAACACGAAGTTTTTGAAACAAATGTACCTCAGATTTCAATCAAAACACAAAGGCTTTAGAAAATATATTTTATATTTGTTCCAAAAGATTTGTTTTAATTTAAATATGTCGGGTATTTAAACCAATGTTTTGGGTATTTGTACGAAATAATTTCTCTTATTTGAATCAAAATAATTTTATTTTTTTTTAAAGTTATTTTTGTTTGATGTGAACAACGATTATTAAATCATATTGTTTCTTCAGAATAAATATTTATTTCGAACATAGAAAATCTTAAAAGTAAATCAAATAAATATTAGTTTTTAATCAAACATATATTTGTTTGTCCACTATCAAACAAATATTTGCTTGAATAAACTCTATTTTTTGGATCATATATTTTTTTTCAGTGTGCGCTTCCTGTAGATGACATCTTAAATTTGGCACGTCTTGTTCTTCTTAATAACCAGATTTTCCAGATTTGTCGAAAAAAAAACCTGTATCATAGTGTTTGTTTATACTATGTCTGTATCATCAAAAATTAACAAAAAGTCAAATTCGCTGAAAGGAAGCTACCTACTCATAAATTTTTGAAAATAATAAAAAATATAGTTCCTGAAATATTATCTATGTTTCAAAGAATATGATACTTAGTAATTCACTTTATTGTAAATATTATTATATTTAATAAATGCTTGGAACTATAACTTATTTAGGTATCTTTTATTACATTTACTTTTGACAAGAAGAGTAGCTGTAATTTTGCCAGAGACACTATTTCATATTTAAAAAAATATAAACCTTGGAACAACGAATAAATAATATAGGTAGCATTGAAACGGCGCAGCCGGAGAGCATATAGAAACTTAATTAAAGAATTTAAAGCAAAATTTCTCAATGTGCATGACAAGAATGAGGGGACACAAATTGGGGAATACGTTTCAAACGGCTGCATTCTGTAATCCCTTTGAAGAAACGAAAGAGAGAATATGAAAAAATGGCACTGCCTCTGCACTCGTATTAAATTCAGTTAATGAAAATCCAACCGTTCTTTTTATGAAGCCGTTCGTTGGATTTAGAAATAATCGTTTTTAAAAGACATATTTAAGAAATACTTTGAAGCAAATAAAATATTCCCTTTCATATTCAAAATGAGCATTTATATGCCACCAGCAAAGTGCATAATTCAGTCATTGTATAGAATACACCAAGCCATGCGTGGATCCTTTAGGCAATATATGAAACATGTTTTGCATTTTAGAAGCCCATGTAACAACCTGTGCTGTATTTCTAGAACTTCAACGGGCATTTAGGACTTTTGATAGGAAACGATTGTTGGGGAAACTTAGAGCAATTGGGATTCGTGGGGGAGCACTTGACTGGATATAGTTACGTGAAGAACAGGAAACAGGAAGTAAAAGTCAATGATCTAGTTTCC
This sequence comes from Pissodes strobi, assembly GCA_016904865.1. NCBI lineage: Eukaryota > Metazoa > Arthropoda > Insecta > Coleoptera > Curculionidae > Pissodes > Pissodes strobi. The sequence continues at coordinate 10,314 of MU186409.1, forward strand.
AATGAAATACATACTGATCGTGAAGCTTCTCAAGGCAGTGTTCTCGGCCCTCTCCTGTTCCTGATATACA
>MU186409.1:15383-67182 GCA_016904865.1 Pissodes strobi
AGCTTCTCAAGGCAGTGTTCTCGGCCCTCTCCTGTTCCTGATATACATAAATGATATGGCTGATATAGCAGGACAAATTGCAATGCACCTTTTCGCCGATGATACGCTTCTCCATTTCTCCATTGAAGACCACGAAAAGTTCGTTAACACTGTGAACCAAAGCTGGGGAAATATATATAGATGGTGTTGTGTGAATAGTTTGAAATCAAATATCATAAAGCTAAATATATGATTGTCAGTAAAGAAAAATATTATAGAATATTTAAGTCATAAAATTATGAAGTTAAGCTGGGAAGTATCTCTCTGGAAAAGGTGGACAAATTTAAGCATCTGGGCGTTATATTGAATAAAAAAGTTATAATCAACTACCTCCAGAACTAAAAAATTATATTCATCTAAATGTATTTAAAGGAAAGCTAAGCGAATATCTTTTAATTGTGCAGAATGGAATGGACAGTGAAAACTTTGTATTTCATCTTTGAGAGCGTGTACTGTAAAATTTGTTTTGTATCTGTTGTGATGTGACTATGGCAATTTTACCATAACCATGTGACCATTCATATTTTGAAAGAAACTCAAACAGAGCCACTGAGTACAGTATTTTTGTATTTCTATAGTGTGGCTTTGTATATTTTTGTTTTCAATGTTGATTGGTATAGCAAATTTTAAATTGTATGCGTATGTAAACTGTAATGATTGTAATTTGTATTTGTATATTAGTTTATAACTAAATAAAAGATTATTATTATTATCATTATTATTATTATTTTACACTTTGCTTAGGAATTTCATAGAATGCCTAGGAATTCTCTTCATTGGCGAATGGTTGCCAGGTAATGTGCGAAATCAGCATTTTTTAAAGTTGTAACCGACTTACTATCCAGGGCAATACTATACTCATGAATCGGAAGCAATCCAGAACCATGGACCTGTACAGGGTGTCCCATTTTCGATGATATTACGGGGTATCTCACTTATGAGTAAAAATAAAAGTTGCGGTTTTCCGAATACTGTGCTACTTTTTTGTAAAAAGAACGATGGTATAAATACAATTTTCATTGCCCTTTCACATATCGCAAAGCTAAAAACTTGCTCATTTACACTTTTTTACGTAGACTCCAGTGGCCCTTAATTGGAAATTGACCTAGCTCAGTTTTCCTAATAACCTCACAATAGAGTTACACGTTGGGCGCCAAGGCGACGCCGACGGTGCGCATAAAAGAGAGAGGTTAGAGAAAATGAATCTTTATTTTTGCCTGTTCTTTTAATCAGTGTAGCATAAATATAGCTAGTGATGAGCAAATGCAAGACCAAGACCGGGTTAGCCTTGGGCTTGATCTTGCATTATGTGGTCTTGCTCTTGTTCTTGCAGTCTAATAAGTGGTCTTGGTCTTGGTCGGGCAGGGTCCAGTCTTGATCTTGGTCTTGCTTCAAGATTCTTGCAAGTCTTGAAGTTTTTTTTTTGGTAGATTTTTACAAGAGATAATATTTATAAAGTTCTACAATGTTTTTTAAGCCATTTAAAGTAAATATAGTTTTAAAGAAAGGGAAAGTATTTGTCAGTAAGAAAATTTTAGATTTTTAACAAGTAAATCAGATTATTTTTTCAAGTAAAAATACAAAAAAAAACATTTTGAGTTAAGTTTGCCCGTGTAATATTGAAACAATTTGTGTATGTACAGTTATAAATTACGGCGCTAACACAAGAACTATTTTATTTAAACGTGCATTTAACATTTACATGGTTGCCCATAATTTAGTTGAAATGTAAGGATTTGTCTACCTTGATAATCTGATGCAAATGTTTTTTTTTTATTGTGACATTTTATTATAGAAAATTTCATAAGTTTGAAAATATATATAACAGTCACTGGATTTTACGTCCTTCTATAAAAATTCTTAGCCGGTTCGTTAGCTGGGCTTTGAAATAAACCAAAATGATTTTTGAACAATGAAGAACTGCACATCAGTTTTATGCATCTCTCAACAAAAGATGATAAATTCGTTAACAATTTTACCTACTCGCATGTGGTGAAGTGTGATTTTCCTCTCTCATTATTGGATTGGGGACTTGAAAACTATAAGAGCTAGAAAACAGGTTTAATGGAAAATGTTGTATGCTATTTAATGTCTAGTTCAATGCTAGGATTATTAATCAGGTAGCAAGAACGTTTCGAATTATTTTAACTCATCATGGGGGCTCTGTTAAGAGGAGAAAGCTGCTTTTAGAATTTTACAATTTGACAAAAATGTTTTAAAACAAAACTAGAGCCTTAAGCCCAAAAACAAAACTTTTCTTAATTACTACCTTTGTTTAATAAAATATAAATAAATGAATAATAAAACAATACACAAAACAAAAAAACGCGGGCTAACGAAATTAAATAAATATTCAGATTACAATGAACATTACGAACAACAAAGAACAATTAAAAACAACTACCAAATTACACAGCGTAAGACAAGAACGACTGTTGTAAAAACCTCTACTAATTTTTTCGAAAAAATATATTAGGCACAAACAAAAATTTAAAAATTACATAAAACCAGCAGCTTTTGATTTTTTGAAAATATGTCGAAAATAAAAAAAGATAAATAAAATTCATTATTATGAATTATAAATTCATTAAGATCAATTCATTATCAAAGCAGAATTGAACCAGCAATTAAATATCTTACAACGCTTTCCATTTAACCATTTTTTTTTTTTAACTCTTATAGTTTCCAAGATCCCAAATACATTGATATCCTTTTCGGACACACTGTATGTGAAGAACCAAGGATGATGCTTTAATTTATCACTTTATATCATCAAAATACGCGTATTATTAGAGCTTCCAAACGGCATACTGGCCACTATCTCCCGGTCTATATGCAAGAAAGATTGGAGAAATGTATTGGCATTTGTGTAATTTGTTTAAAATCCAAATTAGATTTTTGTAATCATGAGTATAATTTTCTTTAAATATTTGACTGCTCTTTTTTACTTGAATACATTCGTATTCCTCACATGTTCCTCACAAACAAAGTGATATTTGACAAACATGTTTTCTCCATATTTCTACCCAATAATTTCGATCCCAGAATTAAGAGCAATATGTCATGAAATTAAAATTGCGAAAAAAAAACGCAAGACCGCAAGATTCTTGCATGCTCGGTCTTGGTCTTGCGTAAGTCTTACAATACCAGGTCTTGGTCTTGAATAAGTCTTGCACTGCTCGGTCTTGGTCTTGGTCTTGCAGACCTGGAGCTGGTCTTGGTCTTGGTCTTGCTTTTTCTGCAAAACCAAGACCAAGACTGCAAGATCAAGACCAGTCTCGCTCATCACTAAATATACATCAAGCTAAAATAAAGAATATATAATTTCCGAGGGAAGCTGTTGTTATATCAATACTTACTTGAGTATATTTAAAATCAGAATTTGATCTTCTAAAAAATAATCTAATGAATATTATATTATACTTTTGCATGTTTATTCAATAAAGTTTATGTAAAATACAAGTTCCCAAATGAAGTTCACAAAAAAACAATGTTTTCATTTTCAGAGGAAAGTAATTCTGTATGAAATCGTTTGTTTCATGCAACAATAACATTTGCTGAGAAATAATTTCTTATATGATACATATGCAGAGTGATAAAAAAAATAACAAAAAGTAAAAGTCCGAGTAAACCACTCTATGTTATTTAATTTTAACTCAATGAGTTATTGTTAAAACCTACAATTTTGACTAAATGAAAGTAATAGTATATTATTTTATATGGAGGAAAAGTGATACTTTTCATGGCGCGCTCGTGTTTAACAGCCGAACGGAGTGAGGCTGGTAATAGAGAGCAAGCCATGAAAAGTAACTTTTCCTCCAAATAAAATATGCTGTTTTTTCTTCAAATGTCGACAAATTAATGCAAAAACATCTCTTTTTAATAGTAATAATATCTAATTATTATTAAAGATAAATGGCTTCGCAAGGCGGCTTAGACCATGGTCGTAGGTGGCCTTGCTTAGACCGGTGTCGGTGAATTTGTAACATGAAGCTGTCAGTGGACACTGTCAACAATAATTATTTTTTAAAGGTTGCGTCTCCGATTGCGTTTTAATTCCGTATTGATAAGCAGTTATTGAGTAAGTTCGATTAAATAATAACCAATTTGTTCCTAAATTAGTGATTTTTAGAAATGCAGTCACAAAAATTGAGTGATAAATACAAATTGTAGTTTAATAAATCTTGAGTTGTTGACGCTTATTTTGTTGTCTGTTTGTATTGTACCTATGTTGCTATGACAACACTTTTACCTCCGCCGGCGGAAAAGTGAAAAGTAAAGCTCCGGCGGAGGAAAAACGAAACTTCACGGCCGCGTACACAGTCGAGTAATGACGGATTTACTGACGTTTGAAGAAAAAATATATTTTTGACTGGATCTTACACTGCTGGACAAAAAGTTTGTAAAAGTCGAAAATATTGGCCAAATTAAATAATACCAGGTATATTTTAGCTGTAAGATTTTTTTTAGAACAAATTGTATATAAGGATATTTGAAAAAATCTTTACAGCCTAGAGAAATATCAAATATATATTGTTTATAATTATTTTATATTACTTTTTATTAAATTTAATTTAAATACTGCTGCGAATGGAATCAATATTTCCACACCACACGAAAATTGCGTATATAAGCTAACTTGGTAAATGCCATATCGAATATATAGTATTCTTTAACCCACTAAACCATAGAAATAGGACTCCATTTCTATGCACTAAACTCACAAAATTACTTACATTATATTTAAAAATTTTCCCTCCTGCCTCTAAAAGGATGGGGGTAAATTTTAAAATTTTATTTCTGGGGGGTAAAAACCTATTGTTATAAAAAAAACTTATGACTCGTTTTTTTTTTCAAGCATTCCCAATTTTTTCCCTCCCCTTCTCTTTCCCACTCATATTTTTTGTTAAAATCTTGGTTAAAATATAAAATATATTGTAAAATTCAAATATGCATACCGAAAAACTCCTAAAACGACATATTACTTAATTTTTTTAAAAAATTTGTATGTGCAATATCTATTTAAGATTTTTAGTTATATAACCTTTAAACGAATTATCTCTTTGAATAATGATTATTAGTTAGCCGACCCTGCTTGTAAATAGTGTTTGTTGAGTTCCCTTAGGGGTACCTACTTAATATCCTAGTTATAATTGGTAAAGTTAAGAATATATTTCCAAAAATAAGTAAAAGGGAGCTGGGTTTTGTCATAGTGAAGCCTAATGTAGGAGTACTGTGAAACAATCACAAAACCAGCGCAAAGACCACTCCCAATTTAGCAAGTGCATCTTCCATCTAGACTATATACTAATCTTACTCTCGCATCTCCACACATCTGAAGTAAGAGCCAACCCAGTCTGCACATAAAAATACCCTCATTCCTCATTATAGATTAAATTGCAGTTCCTGCATGCCACAATGCATATATATGCATTTCAGTGGTGCTCAAAGTCCCAATCTAGCAAGGTACCTACTCTACTACTGACTAAATTGCAGCTAGGACCTCTTTAAACTTAACAAGTGTATGACACTCGCAGTGCCTTCGTAGAACTACAGCCCAAAACAACTTCATGCCTCTGAATAAGAGGCAATCCAGACCATGGACACGGATACTCAAGGCATGCATACATAGAGTATTGTTTCAAAAACATAATTACTTATATCTGATAAAGAGAAGAAGCCATCTGCAATGGTAGAATAAATAAGATGTAACCCCTAATATCTGGCGAAAGCCATTCTATTTTGCATTTTCCTGAGCTGAGGTCCCTCTTAGTGGCGCTTAAGGTGGGGCTCTACTGTGAGGCCGTGACAAAACTGCGTTAAACTCAATGCCAAGTTAGCGGGTTAATCTTGCTTTGCTAAGTATCTCTGTAATTCTGAGATAGAGCCGATCCAGCCTATGGACAGGAAAATTTCATTATTAGGGAATAAGTTCTCGCTAGATTCTCTATACTTATTAAAAGATCTGATTTCTCTTATAGTTTCCTAATAACCTATTTATTGTTGCTAAAGCTTGGAAAAGAGTTATAGTGGCGCCCAACCCAAAGATGGTTATCGAACCTAAGCTAGGCTCACTTCCAATATAGCAAGTTCATCGTACTCACAGTGTAGGCCCAGGTAAAAGGGTAAAACAATAAATCTATAATCACATAATGACGCCCAACGTGGGGCTCTACTGTAGGACTGTGTCGAAGCCTCAACTAAAACACTTGTAATTTAGCAAGTTCATCGAACCCACAATATCCAGACTAGTTCTGTTGTCCAAGGCATCTCCACATTCCTGAACAAGAGCCTTGGACATGGATAATCCATGTAGTATTGAGTATCTTTTATTTGACTTATAGGCACCTACTTAAAAACCTAATTATATCGCTAAAGGTAGGAGTACATTTTCAAAAGTAAATAAAATGTTGAAATAAAGACTCTTTTCTCGTATCTATGGCGAAAGTGCTTCTACTTTTCTGGGCCCCCCTGTTTACTGTGTGGCGGAGCTTGAGCTAGTTACCGTCACAATTCTCTATTTATAGTTTAATTACTAATAAGTAAATTGATACCGAAAACATAATCATTAGGTAAAGTTATTCAAGTGTTCTCTCGAGACAACATTATCGACTTGAGGTTAAACAATTGGTTCTTTGGAGCCTATTAAGGAAAAACTATCGACGACGTTTTTGACTAAATATTTGTGCGAATGCAACTAATAAAACAAAATATAGTTGTCTCAATGTAATTCAGTACTTATTGACAGAGAAAATCCTAGAGTTATCTCTTTATTGATCATAATGCAAAAATATTTTTAGAAACGAGCCAAAGTTGTTGAGCTGGCAACATGTCTCCAGAACATTACATTTGCAAATCATAGTATTTTTATAAATAGTATGATTTCTGTCAGGTGCCTACGTACAAGCTCTGTTTTCTGCTCTAATTGCCATTCAAGGACATCAATGTCTCTTCCTTGACGGCGATAACGCTAATTTTTATACAGTTTGTTGTTATTTTGCGTAGGTGTCGTCGGTCTATCGAGAGCTATTTTGCTGCAAAGTGACCTATATCTGGTGGGTTAAGAAAAGAAGCAGCGATTCCATGGGTGGAGTACTTACTTTTCAGCTTGGTCCAATATATTCGGCTCCGCTAGTTGGTCGCCCCAGCCTAGTTTGTTGGCTATGCACAGTCGCGGCGGGTCAGGTTAACATCGGGCCAAAACGAGGGGCACCCGGACACTTTCGCGCACAACTGCTGCACGACGCCAAGCAAGCCGCTCGCTACCGCCGGTCGCTCTTGCTCTGCGTCGATTTTAGAGGAACAACGCGAGAGGGCGCCGCTTGTATTGCGGCCGGCGCGAGAGACGCCGGCAGGTTTAGCGTCGACGCGGCGCGTCGCGGCGCCGAGCCGCCTGCGCCGATAATTCGAGCGGCCGCCGATCCTGCTGACCCTGGCACTGTTGCCTATTCCTCTTTGGCGGATTTAAAATTTCCGCGCTATGGATTCCGTCTGTAATTATTCTCACTAATTCTCAGCAGTATAGCAGCGTTACGTAACTTTGTTACCACCTGAATCTTCTTGTTCTTCTTTTTCATTAAAAATGCGGCTACATATTAAAAATAATTGCAGTTCTGAATCTTCTAAAATATGAATATACAGGGTGGTAATGAAATAGATTAAAACATAAAGTCCTTTGAAGAAGCGTTGAAAAAAAATAAGAAACTAGAGTAAAACGCCGGTAATTGACCGCCATCGCCAGTCAGTCATCTATTAAATGTTTTCTATTGTTTATATCATACCGCTTTAATTGATTGTTTGTGAAAATACAGCCGGTCAATGACTGGTAGCTCTAAATTTAAATAAAAATTAGTGTTTGACCAATCGGTCAAATACTAGAGGAATTATGAGTTTTATAAACTCACATCTATTGGAAATGGGATTAATAATAGAATAAAGTTTAATACCTTTTTTAGATTATATCTTCTCGTTTAAATGGTTTAGTATTTGATTAAAACTTTTATGCTCTCTAAATAAGATACAAGCAGTCTAATACGCGCATATTTAATATTCGGTAAAAAACTGGTTCTTTTTTTCTTCATTAACTGGGCACACACAGGTCACACACTAAGTTTTTGTGCAGGTTTAAATGTTTATAAATAATTTAGCCTTGGTGGAACGGAGAACTGAGTCGCTTAAAACGCGATGCCAGAAAGCTATTCAACAAGGCAAAAATTAATGGAAACTGGGGAGATCATGGAAACAATTCTGCGATGGCATAGACGAGTTAGCCCCAGCACAGCGTCTACAAAAATCCATTCAAAAAATCATTCAAACGGTATTGGCCTATCAAAGAAACCAAAACGGAGAATACTGCAACAATCAGAAGGAAAGTTTAGAGGTACTATTACAGACTCACTTCCCTGGATCACAAATCGTAGAAGATACACAGAACCAGACTAATCCCCACAACGGAAGGTTGCAGAACCCGAACGGCCAAACCCAAACTAACAATAGAACAAAATGGGCAATCAATAGCTTAAAGTCCTACAAATCCCCAGGCAAAGACGGGATCTTCCCTGCCCTGCTTCAGAAAGGCTATGAGATCCTGAAGGTACACCTACAGAAAATCTACAAAGCTAACCTTATCCTAGGATATATACCACTAGCTTGGAGGGAGGCAAATGTGATATTTATGCCTAAGACCGGCCGACGTCCGGAGGTCGAACCAAAAGCATTCCGTCCCATCAGCCTAACCTCCTTTCTCTTCAAAACAATGGAGAAAGCAATCGATCAATACATAAGAAGCGAAACTCTAACGAGAACACCGCTCCATCCTAGGCAGTTCGCCTACCAAGCAGGCAAATCCACATTAAGTGCACTGCACTGTCTAGTTAAAGACGAAAAGACAATCGAATGCAAGGAAATTGTTCTTGCTGCGTTCATTGACATAGAGGGTGCATTTGATAATACCTCACATCAGTGCTAAAGCACCGCTTCGTAACAGCGGAAATAAACGGAGCGTCAACAACCGTCCAGTAACGTGCCGTGGGTATAAGGGCGGGAGGGGCGAGCTATTTCGAGGGCGCCGAATGATGAGCCATTTGCAGTTTGCATTAGGAGGCTGAGGCGGGTTAGATAGAGGGCGGGGGGGGCATTCGCCCCCCCTGGCCCCCTATACGACACGCTACTGCAACCGTCAACACAGTGAACGGGTGCCCTCCCCCTTATTATGGACACTAGTAGTGGACAAAATCCTTACCACTCTGAGTATAGCTGGATTATAGTTCTAGGCTACGCACACGACCTAGTAGTAATAATAGAGAGCAAACAGGAAGACGTAATTTGAAACCACGTGCAAAATGCCCTAAACATCATCAAGAATTAGAGTGAAGGGGAGGGACTCTCCCTAAATCCTACGAAAACACATCTTGTCCCGTTTACAAAAAGAACGAAGCTAGAAATGAGAGCGCTCATTCTACACGGAACACAGTTAACTTTTTCCACCGAGGTAAAATATTTAGGGGTCACATTGGACCGTAAACTTACCTGGGACAAGCATACAGAAAACACCATCTCTATCTGGACATGTCGCAACTAGTTGGCAAGACATGGGGCCTAAAACCAAAAGTGGTATATTGGATCTACCAAACAATAATAAAGCCCACGGTCCCAGAAATCTGGGCCACGATCACCTATGCCTCGCTGGTATGGTGGCCAAAAACCCAACAGGTCACGGCTCGGATCAAACTTAAGAAACTGCAAAGGCTCATATGCCTAGGAATAACAGGAGCAATGTACAGGGTGGCTCGAATTCGTGTCTATGTATGGGGAACTCGAAAACCGTAAGAGATACAGTGTCGGTCAAATTAAGGCAAAATTGCGCATTTAGGTGCCTAACAATATGTCGTTTAGAAAGTTTCAAAATTCCGAGTATTTCCGGAAATATCCGGAAAATACCGAAATTTTTAAAAATCGTTTTATTTTTTTCCTGTGCTTATTTAAAAACGGATTTCAAGTTGAACTGCACTTTTGCATTGCCACTTTTTCCGCTCATCAACTTTCTTTTTTTAATACGAACTTTAATTTTTTTTTATCGTTTTTCAGATGGTATTGGCGTTATTAATATGAGTATGTGTTTTTTTTTAATTTTTTTTTTATTATTATTTTATTTAATTTGTATATTTTGCTTTTTCGTAATTTTAAATAATTTAAGGTAGGTACTTTTCAAATTTTTATATTCTTTAAAAACATTTTACTTCGGTTTTTGTATTAAGTGGAAAATTGGAGCCCGTCTTAAAAATAAAAAATAGTAAAATTATTTTTTACGAGAATATGGCCATGAACTACTCTCAAACAAGTTGCTTAGTGCAAAGATGAAATATTTTCAACTTTTAACAAATTAAATTTTTTTTAATAGAGAACATAAACAATTTATATTCATACTGCGTGATACTATAGATACTTTGATGGAAAAACACACCTTTTGCATATAAATAATAAAAAAAATAATAATTTATTTGCAAAATTCCAATAGGTGTGTTTTCCATCAAATTACCTATAGTATCACGTAGTATGATTATAAATTGTTCATTTTCCCTATTAAATAAATTTTTAAATTGGTTAAACGTTGAAAATATTTTATCTTTGCACTAAGCAACTTGTTTGAGTAATACTTCATGGCCCTATTCTCGTAAAAAATAATTTTACTATTTTTTATTTTTAATACGGGCTCCAATTTTCCACTTAATACGAAAAAACAAAATAAAATAATATTTTTATGGAATATAAAAGTTTCAAAAGTACCTACCTTAAATTATTTAAAATTACGCCAAAGCAAAATATATAATTTAAAAAAAAAATTAAAATAAAAAAAAATTGAAAAAAAATAAAAACAAATATTCATATTAATAACGCCAATACCATCTGAAAAACGATAAAATAAATTAAAGTTCGTGTTTAAAAAAAGAAAGTTGATGATGATCCCTTGAAGACGAAACGTCGGATTTCAAACTGGATATCATCATTGGATAGAGCGGCGAAAGTGGCAACGCAAAAGTGCAATTCAATTTGAGATCTGTTTTTAAATAAGCCTAGGAAAAAAATAAAACGATTTTTCAAAATTTCGGTTTTTTCCGGATATCTCCGGAAATACTCGGAATTTTGCAACTTTCTAAACGGCATATTGTTAGGCACCTAAATGCGCAATTTTGCCTTAATTTGACCGACACTGTATCTCTTACGGTTTTCGAGTTCCCCATATATAGACACGAAAACGAGCCACCCTGTACAGGGTGGCCCGTTTAAGAGGGGCCTATACCTCATCTCGAAAACTACGGGGGTTGGAAAAAAAAATTAAATACAAAAGTTATTCCTAGTAAAATGATCTTTATTTTTTTTGTATTGTTTAATCGTCACATTTTTTTATGTACAAGATGGTCAAAGAAAGTTACATTTTTTTACATTTTTTAATTCTACTTAAAATTCTAAGCATATTTGATATATGATGTTATACCTATAGAGTTAGTAGTTTCACAGCTATAAACAGTTGAAAGTCGGTACTTTGGCTACTTTTCACCTTGGTAGCAGGAAGACCAATAAAGATGAAGTAAAATAATTCCACATTCCTATCTTAACTTTCCAAGAGCTATCTGATGGTGCTAACTGATGGTACCTACCGAGGTACTAGATTTGGTACCTACCGAGGTACTAGATTTGGTACCCATGGTATCACCTACCAATTAGTACCGTCAGATAGCTCTTGAAAACTTTAGATAGGAATGTGAAATTAATTTTACTCCATCTCTTAATGGTCTTCTTACTACCAAGGTGAAAAATAGTCAATAAAGTACCGATTTTCAACTGTTTATATCTGTGAAAGTACTAAGTCTAGAGTTATAACATCATACATGAAATATGCTTAGAATTTTAAGTAGAATACAAAAATTTAATAAACTATAGGGTGCTTCATTTAAAAAAGTGTAACTTTCGTTAACCATCCTGTATATAAAAAAAGTGACGATCAAAACAATACAAAAAAAATAAAGATCATTTTACTAGGAATAACTTTTGTATTTAATTCTTTTTCCAACCCCATTAATTTTCGAGATAAGGTATAGGCCCCTCTTAAACGGGCCACCCTGTACGTGCCCTACCGCAGCTTTAGAAGTACTGCTGAACATGCTTCCTCTTCATCTCAGGGTGAAGAGAGATGCGATTATCAATGCTTAAGGGCTATTCCAAATAGGCAAGCAAGCAAGCAACAACATTTATTAACGGTAGTTACAATGAATAAATACACCTAGTTTACAATACACAGCTTAATTTAACATGTAATGAACACGCGCCAGTAGGCAGCGATCGCCCTAAAGGCGTCTCAGAATCCCTCCGGCATGCTCACTCAATGCAAAAGGACCGATGTTATGCCCAAGCTGTGTTCCAGCTTGTAATTAGGCACTATTTCCAGTAACGCAACTGATCTACTTAGGCGCTGCCTTTCAGATATTTTACAGTTAGACATTACAACACGGATGACAATAGAACTGATGACTTGTTTTCCAGGGGGTGGGATAGTGAGGGGTAGTTACATGGGGAAAACAATAGGAAAAACCCCATTACACGATTCTTTGGTCACACTACAGCACAGGACATACACAACATTCATACACAGATGTAAAAGATGGGAGGCTAGTAGCAAGCTAGCTAGCTTCGGTGAGGTGAAAAATTGCAACAAGGTATTAGACATAGTCCCGGCTCGTCATGCCATACTTCGCCTGCCGGAACAGGGGAGCATGGAGGCGACTTGGAAGCAGCGTTTAGACTGATTTGATTCAGTCGAGAAAGTTAGCTTTTATAGCTCGGCCAGGTCCCTTAACAAGCCCCGCCCACCACACTTTTCGGTGTAGTGGAGGGAGGGAGATGTGGGAAGACAGGAAAGTCAATTATTCCGGTGGCCGCGGTTCCAGGAAGTATATGGTGGTTCTGCGGTGTATGGGGCCATGCTTAGGCCTAACGGCCGCATCGCATCTTAAGTCTGCAATATGGGCAGTTCTCGGCGAGCCCCGTATTCCAGTAGTGTAGAACTTACACGCCATTTAATCGATATATTCGTCGATATAATCGATCCCAGCCCAGGCGTGCAAGTCCCGGATCCTGGTATACCAGTCTGCCGAGAATACTGCCCTAAGATGTTTATTTTGCAGTATTTGCAATTTCTTAAGATGCGTGTCGGCCACAGAGCACACAGGTGCCCCATACGTCAGATACGGCCGGATAATTGACTTGTAGAGGATAAGTTTATTTTGAGGGCTAAGACAGGAACCATTTCTGATAAGAGGCTTCAACTTATGGAACACTTCCCTATTTTTAACTTGCACATGAGAGATGTGCTTACCAAAGTTGAGCCTCATATCAAAAATGATTCCAAGGTATTTTACAGATGTTTTGGGAGGGATGGGGGTATTGTTGATTAGGATAGGGGCTGATTCGATGTTCGTGAATTTCCTGTGGAAAATGGCCAACTCTGTTTTACCAGCGTTGAGCCGGATTTTCCAATTTTGATAAAATTGGGCTACTCGCTCCATGTGAGCGCTGAGGTTATTAGTCGCCTCCTGTGCGGATACGGAGTGGGAGTAGAGGGCTGTGTCGTCCGCGTAGAACGCTAGGGACGTTTCAGGGTGGGATGGAAGATCTGCTATGTAATAATTGAATAGCTGTGGGGATAGTACCGTTCCCTGAGGTACCCCTGCCTTGATCGTTCTCCGGGATGAGAATGACTCATTTATACGCACTGAGAAGGTGCGCCCGACCAGGTATGACGCCACTAAAGCTGCGATGTGTAGTGGAAAACTGTATGTGATGAAAAGCTTATACAGCAGTCCATCATGCCATACCCGGTCAAATGCTCTCTCTATGTCCAGGAGTAATAGGGACGTGCAATGCCCTATGTTGAATCCGTCGTATATATCCTGCACGATCTTCGCAGCGAGCATATTAGTACTATGCCCGCTGTGAAAACCGAACTGCTCCTGAGGGAGTACACGACGGTTCAGGGCTATCCTGTTCATCCTGGGCAATAAGAGCTTCTCAGTGAGCTTGCTCAGTGTGTTTAAAAGCGACATGGGTCTATATGACCTGGCTTGTCTAGTCGCCGGGGACGGACCCCCGGTCTTTTTAGAGCAAAAAATGGACCAGGATGACGACTGCTCATCCTTAAAGTTGCGATCTTCCAGGAACTAGGGAAATGTTGCAGGCGAATTATGGCATTTACTATATGCATTAATTGTATAAGGGTTTTGGTAGGGATATTTTTAAGGAGTAGGTTAGGGATAGTATCAGGTCCCGGAGCCTTATTCTTTGGCAGACGGCCGAGGGCACTGCGGAGTTCTGACGGGGTGACTCGGAGTTTATCCATCACAGAGGGCGGAATTGGATATTGTTTCAAAAAGGGCCTTATTACCTCTGTTACTTGAGCGTGTAATGGCACGGTATCAGGTATCTCTCCATGTACACTCTCAAGGAAGTCAGCGAAGGCCTCGGTCTTCCCACGGGTATCTATGATATCCTCTCCATTGTGTGAAATAGCGGGAATGTCGACCGGGCCCCCCCTAACCTGCCTTGCAAGCTTCCATAGGGAACCGTCCTCCGTGCCGAGCTCGTTCACGAACTTCATCCATTTCGCTTCTCTGTGATTGCGGATATTCAAGACAATAGGGGGTGGCGGCCCGGGTTTGACTTTGATGGGGACTTGTGCCTTCTTTTTCAATCTTGCACTCGTCCTGCTGGCAGTCTTTTTTGTCGCGTCCTGATTTGACACGGTGCTGCTGTCATCTTCAAGGTCGGATAGGGCCTCGTATCTATTACTGGTGGATACAGAGGGCCCTCCGAAGTCAAGGTTGACAATTTTAATATTTTTCTTCAACCTTATTGTCTTGTAGGGTGTTTTGAAGGGTTCAGTCTCATTATTGGCTATCAGGGTCGCAGAATTATCTGCGGATTTGTCGCTTGTAATTGTTGCTTCGAGAGGGCTATTTGCCGGTCTCTTTCTGCATTCCTCATTTGCAATTTCCACGTCAGACGTATCCTCCTTTTTACTCTTTTTGGCATGGGTCCTGCCAGTGTCAATTTTGGATTTGATGTCCTTTTTTAAAACAGAGGACGATGGCTTGAGTTGGTGTTGGGCTTTCAGATGATCAATCGCTTTATTAAGCTGCGGGATTAGAACCGCAGTGCTTTTACCAGTTATACTAGAAAGTTCCTGGTAGCTTTTAGCACATTCGGTGCAACTTTCGGTGTTTTTCGAAAGCTTTGAAAGGATGTAGCGGGTTTTGTCAATTACCCTGTCGTTGGGTACAGTCGAACGGCTGTCCTCAGACTTTAAGGATGAGCAGTCGTCATCCTGGTCCATTTTTTGCTCTAAAAAGACCGGGGGTCCGTCCCCGGCGACTAGAAAATAGCTAATATTTAGCTCACTAGGGCCTTTACTGGTAACTATTAGCGTTAAAAGCAAGCCAGACAATAAAGCAATTAGGCAGGGAATCGTAAATCAAAAGAGATTAAAAATCCGCAGTGCACTTTCCTGGGTACACAGTCCAGTCCGATCAGGTACGCGACCAAAATCGGAGTCAAATAGGCAAATTCAAGCCTGGAGATTTGACTGGTCACCTGTGCATCTTTGAAGAAATAATACAGGAAAATGCCAGCAAACCAAATTACCAAATGACGGTCATGTTGGATCTAAATGTTGTATTCGCAGTGGTTATTGATGACCGCCAATCATGGGAAGGTAAAAAACTACCTCAGGCCGAAAACGCATAGCTGTGGTACACAGATGGTTCCAAACTAGCGAAAGGAGCAGGATTGGACATTTTAGGTCCAAACTGTAAGGTTTTCAAACCGCTAGGCAAATATATAACCATCTTCCAAGCGGAATGCTTGCCATAAATATATGTGCAGAAGAGTGCCTCACACAAGGACTTCACAGAAAGCACATCTACATATTCTCAGATAGCTAGGCGGCTCTAAAAGCTCTAAATGTTTTCAAGTGCGCGTGTCAACGCTAGTCTGAGAATGCAAACAAACCCTAAAACAATTAGCAACACGCAACCATGTAACTTTAATGTGGGTTCCTGGCCATAGAGGCATAGAGCACTTGCGAAGAGCCACACCACCGAAGAACTAAACAAATGGGAAAAGACCAACTGTCGTCCTACTAAAAAAACACTCCAGGACTAAGACAGGCCAAAATGTTTATCACCATCTCTGCGAAAAGAGCAGAACAGCTCTTAGACATGAACAGAGCAGATATTAGAACTGTCGCCGGACTGTTCCTTGGACATTGTTCGGTAAAATATCACCTAAAGGCAATAGGAAAAGCAGAAGACGACCAATGCAGATTTTGCAATAATGCAACTGAAACCGCAGAACATCTACTCTGCCAATGTTCAATCCAACTCTGCAAAAGACTCAAGAACTTTGAAAATAGTTTCGTTTGGAAGAAGCTTACGTCTCTTGGACACAAATTAAGTTGTAGAGTCATGCATAAAATATATGTAAAGGTATCAGTTCCGGGCGGCTGAAACTAGCCGAAACGACTCCCTAGCAATCTACAAATGTTTGCTCAAACACTGATCCCTATAGTGATCATTTACTAATAAATGGAAAATATATGTGGAAAATTTAGGAAATCTCAATCAGGATTCCTTTTTTCTAAAACCAATATATTAACGAAGCCTAAATTTAGATATAGCGAAGAAGATCTTCACAAGGCTCTCGATGCAACAAGTAGGGGCATGAAAAGGCAGCCAAGATGTTTAATGTGCCAAAGTCAACTCTAATTTATAAAAAAAAATTAAAAACACCAATGCAGCGAAAAGTGAGCCCACCACCGTTTTAATATCCTGATGAAGATAAACTACTGGTTGAATGGTTTTCCCGTTACAAAAACCCAGTTATTGGATAGTGTTCAACTTCTGGCAAAAGAGATAACACGGGATAATATTTATAATTTCATGGATGGAAGGTCAAGGGACACTTGGTTCAAGATATGAGTTTTTAACTGTGATGAAAGCGTTATTTTTTAACCCAAAAGAGGAGAAGGTTCTAGCGTAAAATGAAGAACAAACATATTTTGTTGGAAACGATGAGAAAAATGACTTACAGCATTGATTACATGTAATGCTACGGGAGAAATTGCACCTCCTATGTACGGTTGCCAGAAAAAATTTCCAATAAAATTTTTGAAGAGTGGGAAATAGGCTAAACTGATAGTAGTTGGATGACAGGGCCATATTTTTGAATATATCGCAAATATGTTTTTTAAATGGGTAGTTAACTCAAATATAAAATTGCCCATCGTTTTATTTGTAGACGGGTATGTGTCACATTTTACACTGACCCTAAGCCAATTTTGCAGTAGGAAACAAGTTATTTTAGTATACCTGCCACCAAATGCCAGACATGTTTTACTACCACTAGATATTGGCTTTTTTCGTCCACTAAAATCCAAATGGAAACAAGCAGTCCATAAATGGAAAACACAAAATATGGGGGAAAAGTTAAGCCAAAAAAATTTTACTCCTGTTTTAAAAGATGACCTTGACATTTAGTACGCTTTAAATTATTTTCAAAATATATTTTAAGGAAGAAATCAAATCTATGGCAAGGAATTCACTAAAAAACGAGGCATTTGATCTTATACAATATATAGAGAATGAGATGGGACCGCGGATAAGCTGAAGAATTTTCAAGTAAATGGAGATGTTTGGGAAGGATGCATAGAAGATACAAGTTTATTTTATCTCTGGAAAAGTTTAAAATTAAAATGCCAACACTTTCGGTAGAAGACAAATTCGAGAAAAGGACAATCATGCAGAAGTCGTAACTGTAATGGTGCAACAAGAAGACAAACTCGATTCTTATGAAGTGACTACCCTTTAACCACCGGCACTGTCTTCTGGTATTGATACATGCATTAATGCAGAGTTAGAGAATTTTAACGAATCTCTATAAAATCTTAACATTGATTTACTAGAAAAATCTGATATGGTAATACCTCTAGATGAAGATGAATATGAAGCTCTTGCCCAAAAATCCCAAGAAAAAAAATCGCTAAAGTCGGTTGACCAAATCCAAATAATAAAAGTTGAAAATTTAGAAAAGGATAACATTGGGGCTTTTATATACAAGTTTCAAGCAAACACCACCAAACTCGACAGAGCATAACCAAGAAGGTGTAGAAGGAAAAAATTAAGGGGTTTTGAAAAAATTATTCCAACACCTTTTAAAAAAGTATTCTTTTGGCCTGATAAAAGTAATATTAAATATGTCAAAGAAAACATTCCCACCGTTGCATCATCCCTAGAATGGCAACATTATCACCTAAGAAAGGAAGAGGCAAAAGAATTACAAGAAAAAGCACAAGAAGGAAGAATACAAAAAATAATTAATAAGGTTAAGTTGAAGCCAGAAACTACAAAAGCAACAAAACAATAATTGAAAGCAGATAGCATTGTGGAAGTATGAGAGTGCTGCATTGTGTACTGTAATGGTTCTAAGATTCCTCGCGAAGTTTTAGATAAAAATCTAAGAGAAATAAAAATTAAGACTACAATACCCAGTGGAAAAGGTCGAAATGGCCAGAACGTGATGATGTTTTGTGGTATGACTTAACCAAAGACTTTGTCAAAAAAAAAAATCAAAAACCAAAACCAGTTAATAAGCGGGGAATATATGAAATATGTGATATCAATTCAGCAAACATATCTTCTAGCCATATTACGAATTAGTTAATTTTTTGTGTATTTGGTGTCCAAAGACATTTTCCTAATAAATTTATTTGTTATATTATTTTTCTTGCAAGTTTTAGCCAAAAATTAATTTTAACCAAAGAAGTTGCTTTATTTTGTTATAAAAATGCCTATTATGTTTCGCATGCATTTTAAAAAAATTAAATGGTTCAAAATGTTTTTTTCTATTATTTAAAAAATAACTTTCCTTCATTATCAACTTGGAACCCTTAAAAAGTACAATTAAACAATTTTAATAAAGAAAATAGTACGAAAATCTAATAAATATACCTGACTATTACTTTAAAAAAAAACGATCAAACACTTACAGTTTTAAGGTAAAAGACTAGATAATTTCGGCCAACTAATATAATCAATGTTGTCAAAGATTAAATCACAAATACCGTTTTTTTATTTTTAAAAAAATACTACTTTATGATGGTATATTTAATATGTAACTGTATGTAGTAACGTTAAATGAATAATAATGTTTGATCACATTTTTGATTATGATATTTAAATGTAGTATATGTATCAATAAGAAAAATACTGTGGCTCGGTCAAACACTGGCATTAAAAATCCTTAACCGGTCAAACACTGGTGCGTTTATCCTAATTGTCTTTTCGAAGAGGTTTGATTAATCATTTAGGTGGCAAAATGTAGTCCTCTTGCATTGCAAAATTGAAGTTTTCTTATTTTCTAATCAGCTTTGGAACGAACCATATGTCATATAATTTGCTCTACCGTTTTTGAGATAATGATGCTTTCCTGTAAATCTGCTATTCTATTCTTCGTTTTTTCTTTAAAAAATAATATCTATTTACGGTGGGTGCTCTTCTAAAAAAAACATTAAAAGCCCTGTAGTTATAACTCTTATACATAGGAAATGCAGTGGCGTACACAGAAATATTTTTCGAGCAGAGTTTGAAATACTTAATTTTACCTGGCGCATACACATAATTTGCACACAAAAAATCCATTTAGAATACTTGTTATTCATATACCTCTGATTTACTGCTTTAAATAAAAATAATGTAATGTATAAAATTTAATAAACCACTTTTTATTACTTGGTAATAGTGTAGTTCGTATGCCAAAAAATAACTATTTTTATTTATTTACAAATAACCTGGGTGATCAAGAAATAAAAATGAAATTCTGTATAGAATAGTATATTTCAAATTCTGAACTTGGTATTGATTATCATCCTAAATTTTAAGTAAACCGTGAACTTGGTATTGATTACCATCCTAAATTTTAAGTAAAACGCCGCCTGATTGTCTAGATAAGCACATGTGTTACACTAGCCACGCCCGTCAATTTTGTTTACGTTTTTCCATTTCACGCGTTTTTATTCATATTTTATTCAATGCCCTCCGCTCGCTGCGGGGCGCAAGCAACAAAAACTAACTCAAGGCATGCCAAAAAAATAACTAATAAAAAAAATTAAAAAAAAAACTTGCAGACCGCGCGCTGAACTCATTGCTCCGCATTCTAAACTCGAGAGCCTTACATTAGCGGATAAATAGAGCTTGCAACGAGCAAGTCCTGATCTTGCGTTTTGAAGTGCTAGTTTACCCTGTATTTACGGTGCAGTGAATTGCTTTCAAGTGTTCTGGTGATTCAAGGGTCAGATGCTGGGCCTGTGATACGGCGACCCGGGTTCGATTCCCGTTGGTGTTTTTTTTTACTTTCTTGAGGTTACGTTTCTAAAAAGTGTTGTTCTTCATTTTGGGCATGCCTTGGGTTAGTTTTGTTTAGTTTTTGTTGGTTGCGTTCTCGTAACCAGCGAAGCGAGCGGAGTGGCCATGCGTGAAGTGAAAAACGTGAACAACATTGACGGGGGAGTTGGCCAATCAGGCAGCGTTATTTAACTGGGGTTCTGTAACGCGGAGGCTTCCTAAATACGCACACCGTTACATGGGTGTTTTAATTGCTTATACACAAGGTGTTTTAAGGGACCGTACTGATGTTCCTACAAATAGGAACTTAAGAAATTGTTTGATTATATGAAACGTTAATTGTACAGGGATATCATTTGAAGTGCCACACTCGA
This sequence comes from Pissodes strobi, assembly GCA_016904865.1. NCBI lineage: Eukaryota > Metazoa > Arthropoda > Insecta > Coleoptera > Curculionidae > Pissodes > Pissodes strobi. The sequence continues at coordinate 36,244 of MU186409.1, forward strand.
CTTGCAACTTACTTATTTGCTTTTCCAAAAAATGAAAAACAGATTCCTATGTAGTTTTTTGCAAAGCAAATATGTCATTAAAAAATGTGTTAACTGTAAAAATCACACGTACCGCGCTATCTTGAATTTTTCTTAAATGGCTACCCATATATGTATTTAGTATACCGTAATTGCCCTATGCACAGAGCCAATAAGGATCGCTGAAGGCGTGACCAAATTTAAAATGCTAGTTTACCCATGTCTCTACGGTGCAATGAATTGCCTTCAAGTGCTCTGGTAAGGTTATGTTTGTAAAAAGTTTTTTTCTTCATTTTGGGCATGTCTTGAGTTAGTTTTGGTTAGCTTTTGTTGGTTGCGCCCCCATAGCGAGCGAAGCGAGCGGAGGGCCGTGCCTGACGTGAAATATTAGACATTCTAATATAGTAAACAAACGTTTCGATTCTGATTGGCTGTGTGCAGTGTCTAGTTAGGGTCTTCTTTTTACGTCATTCGATAGATTCGAGAGTTATAGGCATTATGAAATAACCGTTCTCAATATTTAGGGTGTTAAAGTTTTCGGTTGTCAAAAATCATTTAAAATACTTAACTCAATTCGCAATGTTCACATTTGCTTTTCCAAGAATCTAATAAAAGGTCTCAAAATAGATTTTTGCGAACCCGATTGTCAATATGACAGATACGACGCCATCTTGATTTTTGCAAAATGGCAACTCATATATTTTTACGCCATTCGATAATATTCGTGAGCTTGTTTCAAAAATATAGGGTTGTAGACGCTTTAGAATAATCGTTTTCAATATACAGGGTGTTAAAGTTTCGATTCTCGAAATTCTCGACTGACAATGTTCCTATTTGCTTTTCCAAAATACGAAAACCTAAGGCTTGTTCTTTTATACAGTCGAATAATTCGGAGAACTCGAAACTGTTTTTTACGTGGCAGATTGGTCGAAATTACGTCAAATGGCATTTATGTATTCTGACTTTGAACAGACGAATTTATTTACTCCGAGATTTATGGTTCACGGTTGACATTTTTGAGTTCTAACCTAAAAATGTTTGTTTTTTTATTAAATTCGAATTTAAAAACGAAAAAATTCAAACATTCTATGATTTTTTTTAAATTTTATTTAGAATACCAGCCTATTATTTACCTCTCGATTACTGCTTTGAAGAAAAATAATATTTTGTATATAATTTAATAAACCACTTTTTATTACTTTTTATTAATAGATACTTTACACTTTGACCATTTGCAGTGTGGTTTGTATGTCAAAAAAATTCGCTGTTTTTATTTAGTTACAAATAATCTGAGTGATCAGTGATCTGAAATATGTCTGAGATTTTGAGAAGAAATAAAAATGCGATTCTATACCTACAGAATAGAACAATGACAATTCTGAACTTGGTATTGATTACCATGTTAAAATTTTAATACCGTGTTACATTTTAAATAAACCGTCACATTGCCAGACAATGTGACGGTTTATTTAAAATGTAACACGGTGTATTAAAATGTTAACATGGTAATCAATACCAAGTTCAGAATTTTCAATGTTCTATTCAGAGGAGTTATTAGCCTATACGGTGTTTTAAGGTGCTCTACTGCTTTTCAAGGGTCTTAAAATTTTCGATTGTCGACAATCATTTTATGGGTCTCCCTCAATTGACAATTATTATATTTCCTTTTCCAAAATACGAAAAAAAATCATCGAAATTATTGTCAGCCATCAATTGGACAAATACAACGGCACCTCATCTTGTATTCTTCTTAAATGACAACTCATCTAAGGCTTGTTATAATAATTCCGAGTACCTTAAATTTATTGTTGCGACGAATTTATCTATTTTTCAAAATGCTTGTTTTATGAATACATTCGAATATAAAAACGAAAAAAATACAAATATTTTATAATGTTCCAGAAAGATTATTGCGCTTTATAAAAAAAATCAAGAGATTGAACAAAGTATGAAAGTTTTTAAAATGATTTGACAAAAAATATGCAAAACAAACGAATTTAGGTTGATACTTGGGTAATTTGACCAATGGTTGAATTTGAATCTACGGTGTTTCAAGAATTTTGTGCAATATTTTTTCGTTATGCAAAGATTCTTTTAGTAAAAAAAAATCTAATATGCAATAATAACAAAAAAATCCATTGGCATGAATCCCGCGTAACGCTCCGTATAATGCTTTATATTCCGTGTCAATCGGTAAATGACCTTACCTATTATGCTTATACAGGGTCTTTGATTATATCTACGTGGCTCCTGAAGCCTTTATTTTTGAACATAGGAAATAGTTTTACAAAAAAATTCTAGTTTTTCAAATTATCTTTTGAAATTAACAGGAAAAAAATATCGCATTAAAATATGGAAAAATATAACTTCAACTTTTTTAGACGGACCACCCTGTATATTATGCGCTAAAACTAAATAAGAAAAATCTCCTGTTGATTTTCGTCTTACAACATATGGAATTTTGTTATTTTGTATATATATTAATTTATTATAACAATTTCTATGAATAGAATAAACCATTGATTTCCAGAAAAATAATTTAATAAACTGATTTTTTTTTTCTCGAAAACGAAGCAAGATACGAAAGCAATTCAAGAAACAAAAATGTTTTATTTCAGTTGCTTAATACGAAAAAAATATAAAATATTTAAAAAAGTCATGGGCGCACATATTTTTGTCAATAATATTCGGTATCATGCCCCCCGAGACGCCACTGGACTTCATATTTCTAATTTAATTAAGGCTAAATGAGCCCTTTATTATTAAAGACAACACTAACAAATTTCAACAAAATAGGATATTTAAGATATTAATAAAAAACAGATTTTTAGAAAAAAGTTTGACACCCTGCATCTTGGAAACTATGCATTTTCATGTGAAAAAATGTGTTCTTTTTTTATAGCAGTGGCACACACACTGTGTAACTCGTAACCATGATAGGTGCAGTTTACTGTTGTTGTTGTAGAAGATACTTGTGCTTCTATAACGGCTAGTATGTGTGGTCTATTTGCTTGTAGATGTTGATGTACCGAATTTATGTTTGTATTTAGGCCTCTTATGTTGCAGAAGAAATCTATTCTAAATTGGTTCGATATATTTGCTGTCTGCGAAACGCTGCATGAAGTGCCCCCAGGGCCACCCAGGGCCCGGAGATCCGAATGGCCGGGGAGTTTACTTCCGGGATATTTTGATCCTGGAAGCACCATCATGTTCATATATTCCTACTGTGGAACCCAGAACCACCAGCGCGGAAGCGGAACTTAAGTCGAATCACTCCTGAAATTACTCGAACGGCATTTCCGTACACCCTGTAAAGTGTAAACTATTAAAAAACATGCAAACCAAATGAAATGAGGTTAGGTAATACTTGGGTAATTTGACCAATGCCAAAAACAGCTGGATAAATCTACGGGGTTTGAGAAATTTTGTGCAACATTTTTGGGTTATGCGGAGCTTCCCTTACTAAGAAAAAAAACCATTGGCATGAATGCCGTGTGACACTCTGTATAAAGCACTCTATTCTATGACATTCTGTAAATGACCTTACCTGTTATACTTGGTACTTCGCTAATAGATAAATGTAAACAACAGTTGAATTTTAATTCTATGGTGTTTCAAGAAATTGTGTGCAACTTATTTTGATTATACAGAGCTTCTCTTAGTAAGAGAGATACGACAAAATAAATCCATTGGCATGAATTCCGTGTGACACGCTATATAAAGCGCTCTTTCTGTGTCATTCTATAAATGACCTTACCCATTTTACTTATACTTCGCTAAGGGCGATGTTCTTCAATTATTTTAAGAAGCTGACCCCGATTTTGCCAGGTATGGAATAATAGAAGCATTTTTACTAATTAGCGTAAATTATCACGCGATTCTTAGGCAGCTTTACTGTTAATTACTTGGCAAGCCCTAGCTTTTATCAAATATTAGAGTTAAAGAGGTTTTGTCTAGAGTACTATATACTTCAGCCAATGAGTATGACTCATCTATCACTTATTTATTTATTACCACATTTTTAATGTGATGCTTGTTCTACAGTGTGACAAATAAGAGTCTAGAAATACCGAATTATATACAGAGCGATACATTGCCGTCAATAAAGCTGATACTCGTCTAATTTTGTCATCTTTTAGAAATATTTGAAGGCATATATGGAAGGCATGTATTCGCAAGGGATTACCCAAAGCTACTGAAATATCTAGTAAAATTCCAGGCATTTTAAATAATTCAAATATTAACGTTTGAATAGTGAATTATTGTTAATTTAAATACCAGTAGAATCTAAACGGATGATCTGAGCCATGAGAGCGAAACGGTTTGCACCCTCTATTCTTACCTTAGATTTTAATGAACCATCGAGCCATCGAGTGGGACCAAATTAAAAAAAAAACAATTTTTATCCGATCGGACGAAAAACGACACCTTTCCGATGTGTTTTCTCACCTCAAAAGTCATGATTCCAGTATATTGTATTCGTTGCTTGGCAACATGCAATAACTGTACAAGAATAGAAAATAACTGTCCGGGAATATAACACTCCCGTCCTAGGCCGGGAATGTAACATTTCTGTTCTATTCAAACGCCTTGTTTGTCAGATCTGACGTCTATCAAAAGCAACATTTAGATGCTATTTCCGTAGTTACGTAATAAACTTCAAGCTCGCTCGATTCAAAACTTGATATTATGTTGATTTAAAACACCGTTTTTATTTAGAGTAAGATATGGCTCTATTTTTATAAGTACGTATTCTAATTAATTTCGATCGGATAAAAAATAGTATGTGCAACTCGTAGGAAAAGCACATTCCTGGACTCCTGTGTTGCTGGCCTCGGCTGCGCCTCGTCCAGCAATTACCACAGTCGTCCAGGAATGTTTTGCTTTTCCTCCTAGTTACACAATATACTATTTCCGGAAACCGGGAAATGAGAACTTCCGCAATGCGACATGTCAACATTTGACATCACGAATTCTAATTTTATTACCTGGAAAACACGGGAAGCAACATATTATACCAAGAATAATAAACTAGAGAAGGATTATTACATCCACCAGATTTTTTCACTTGTATCTAGAGTGTACCAATTCTACTTTGGCTTTCTGGCTTCCGCATGCACAGAGTACGATTGGCGCCGAATGTATCAGAATTACCCATGTCTTTAAGGTCCAGTCAATTGCTTCAACAGGTCTAATGGTCTAGTCTCTAGTGGTTAGATGTTGCGTTTGTAATACGGCGTGCCGGCGCCCCGGGTTCGATTCCAGTGGCAAGACATGTTTTGTTTATGTATGTAAAAAGATTTTTTCTTCGTTTTGGCCATGCCTAGAGTTAGTTTTTGTTGGTTGCGCCCCCGTAGCGAGCGGAGGGCCATGCGTGAAGTGAAATATAAGAACGACAACACTGGGCTACTGCCAAATACGTATGCGGAAGCCCGAAAGTCAAAGTAGAAGACACAAGTGATTTTTTCACTGTCAGCTGCTCTGTCAGCTGCTCTGTCGTGACATAGCCACGCGACGAAGTTGGCGCGAAAGCCGTAACATACATATTGCAAAGACATACGGGCAAGACTATTTTTCTTGTTTAGAGTTTATAAAAATGTGTTTAAACTCAAAATTTAAAATGGATAATAAAATTAAACTATTTCTTATGAATTTACTGTATTTTTTTACTAATAAGAAATGGAAAATATTTTTTTACAAGCTTTTTTTATTTGAATTTAAACAAACCTGAATAAGCTAATTGTAAATAGAAGTATAACGATTCGGGGATTCTTAAATCATGTATGAAAAGTATCCTTAAGAGTATAAATTTATGAGAGAAAAATAGATAAAAATAAAATAAAATCCAACTTAACTCTTTTATACAGTGCGGGCCAAAAAAGTATGCATAATTTGGAAAAGTTTAAGAATTGCTTCTCAGAAAATGTTATTCTATATGGAAGTTAGTGCTTAAAGAAAAAATAATTTTAACGATACGAAAGCTCAGATTAAGTGAGTTAGTACCTTTCTGAAATATAAGGTTCATGTTCATATATATTATGTTATTTGTAGCTATCTAAAATTTCATATCCAACAGGGGCGTATATAGGGAGGGGGCGCAGGGGGCTCGCCCCCCCCCCTGGGAACTATTAAAAACATCATATTGCTAGAGAATAATAAAACAATAAAATTGTATAGACAAAATTTCCAATAAAATTTTATAGAAAGATTTTCCAATAAAATTTTACAGAAAAATTTTCGAAACTGACAACAATGTTTGGAGCTGATCGACTCGCATTCACCAACGAGTATTGTATTGACACTCGCGTCTGCAGCTAAACATGAATTCCTCATTTGCGCAAGCGCCATTTTTTATCGACACCAATTATGCGAGTTATGAATGAATAATATGAGTGATGAATGTTGTTTTTTTCTTTCACACAAACCAAGCCCGGAGCCACACCAAAACTACAATTCTTTTTTTAACTAACTTTAAAAAAATTAAAATAACTTAAAAAAAGAAGTACGGGTGACCGACGGGGATCGAACCTGGGCCACCCGTATCACAGCCACTTTCATACCCATTAGACCACAGAAGCTCTGCTGACAATTCCCTTAAAATTGTAAAATTTTTTCAAGGTTCGACAAAAAGATCCTTTGTTTAAAAAAAAACACTTAAAACATAGTTTATCAAGCCCTTGTCAGACCCGATGGGTTAAAAGACAAAATTCCTTTCCTGATTTTCAAAATGATCTGCCCCAAATTGTGGCTTCTCTTAAAGAAATTTTCGATTGGAATGACGACAACACTGCAACCAAAGCTAATATTTTTAAAATAATCATAACACTATATAGATTTGCAGATATCTTTGCAGTTACGCTACCATTTAGCAAATATTTACAATCTAAAAATATTGACATAGAGTCAGCTACAACCAAATTAAAATTATTAATTGAAACTTTAAATTCAAAAAGAGCAAATGCAGACGCCTATTTTGAAACCGTTATATTGAAAGAAGCATCTAAGCTTATGGCAGGATATTCTTGATGTAGAATTAAAAATGCCTAGTGTGACATCAAGACAAACCCATAGGGATAACTTTTTAGATTCAAATGACTTAACACCAAATCATTATTGGAGAAGAGTAGTACTTTTACCCGTTTTGGATTTCGTAATAGCAGATTAGAAAGAGAGGTTTTCTGAAAAAGTGTTAAATTATTTTGTTTTAAGTGTATTACTTCCAAAAAAACCTTGCTTCCATTACTGATATGATGTATCTGTCTGAAAAGTTGTCAAAAATAATCGACATGTTTGGCTCCATTATTGGCAAGGTTTCTATAACACAATTAACAGGTGAGGTACAGTTATTTAAATTAATTAATAATTCTGATTGTGGGATTGAAGCTCTAAAATATTGCAGTGAAGAGGAATTTCCTATTATTTACAAATGTTTAAAAATTTTAAGCAGTCTACCAGTCTCTGTTGCAGCTGCAGAGCGAAGTTTCTCTACTTTAAGATTGTTAAAAACGTACCTTCGTTCTACAATTGCTCAAGATAGACTTAATGGTCTTGCCCTTATGTACGTTTATAGAAATATTGAACTAAGCAAAAAAAAAGAAAAATTTATTTTATTATTTGACTCATTTAACATCATTAGGGATTTAACTTTTCAGTTTTAAAATACATGCTTCACGAAGAAATTTGTTTTATTTTTTGATTTGTTTTTATTATGAAAAATTCGTTAATTATTTTGTTTTATTTTTATTTTGAATAGATATTTTTATTGTTTTACGTTTTTTGGTATGTACTTAACTCATAAATAAAGTCAAAATAAATGTTTAAAAAATCCTTGCTGATAGTTCTTATCCTGCGGTCCCCCCCCTGAAGAAAATGCTGAATCCGCCGCTGTATCCAAAGAGAAAAGTTGAACATTAATTAGTTAAAAATTCCTTTTATTCTACAAACAAATATATATATATATATAGTATCGAATAGTTGTCAATTTGAAAAACTTGTAGTTTTTGAAATATTGACAATTCAGTGTTGTAAAAATGCTATACGGCTTTTAAGTTTTCTTATTAGTTGGCCATGATGACGGCGAGGCGTGGCGAAAAAAAAACAATCTAGCCCTACAGAAATGACACTATTTCTTGTCGTCTGGCAATACACCTAATTATTGCCCCAGCCGGGACCATTAAGTTATTAACCTTTCGTCGGGCGCAGCTGTCCTAGCAGATACAAGTCTTTCTTTTGCATCGTGTATGGAACCTATAGTGTTAAAATCCCCACCGCATAGGTAGCCTCCTATTTTTAGACCAGCTATCGATACGTCCCTATTAGAAAGTTTGAAGTGCACGTGGCAAACATTTTGATCTTTTGGATACATACACTGCACCTGATTACATTATAATTTACAAATTATAAATATCGCATTTTATCATAGAGAAAAACACTACCATTGGCCATCGTTTTACATTTCTAGACACATTATAGGAGGCTACCTATGCAGTGGGGATTTTAACGCTGTACGTTACCATATGCGGCGATGCAAAAGAGAAACTGTTGTATCTGCTATAGAACAGCTGCGCCCGACGAAAGGTTAATAACTTAATCGTCTCGGCTGTGGTAATAAGTAGGGGTATTGCCAGACGACAAGAAATAGTGTCATTTCTGTAATGCTCGATTGTTTTTTTTTTCGCCACGCTTCACCGTCATGGCCAACTAATAACAAAACTTAAAAACCGTATAGCATTTTAACAATAGAAAAATGTTAAATTGCCAATATTTCAAAAACTACAGTTAGACTTAGGTATAGGATATTATATACAAAATATATCTAGAATTTTCTGAGGAATTCAAAAATGCCTTAATATACGTGGTATTCTATTAAAACTAAGGAAGTTGATACTTGTCCACGAAAATATATATATAAAAATATAATATTTTAAAAATGTAAGTAAATCCAAACAATTTTTGTATTAAACTTTTTTTGGTACACCCCGTAGATTTTGAGACAAGGTGTCATTCCGTAATAAACGGGCCACCCTGTACATATCAAAATACAACAAAATTTTAGTTCGTGTTCGGCAAAGAGCAAGAAACATGGGATTATAATCGCTTTAACTTCAAGCTTTTTCCCAGGTCCTAGTCAATGTGTTAGCAGGAAATATGGAATTTCTTGCGAGAAAAAAATCTCGTACTGAACGTCCATGATACTCTCGCGTACCAACAACCTGCAGGTCACATCTGCAACAACCTGTGTCAATATGGGGTAGGTAGGAGTGGAAAAGTGACTATTTTTAGACTCTTGCAAGGAAAAAATTTTAAAAGCTCAGTTGGCCTAAGCCACTTTCACTAAAGAAACCATCAGAAATTGGTGACGATGTTATAAGAAAAAAAGGTTATTTAACAACAGCAGAACAAATTCAACATAAGACCATTTCTACCACCCCGGTGGTATCCGCTGACCTTGAGTGGAAGCCAATATTGCGGTTTTCGGCAAGGGTCATCTATCTAATTTTGCAATCACTGTATCCCCACATGGATTCATATCTCCTACTACATTCCCTAAAGTCACACAGTAGTCCTATATAATATCTAGGCATGTGGTAAATGAATATCCATCAGTGGTGTAGCTACCGGGTGGGCCAGGGGGGGCAAGGCCCCACGGCGCCAAGAGAAATTAGGCGCCGCTCCGAATTTATAAATATGCTAATGCTAACAATGCTCATGAGCTTAACTGAGTTTTTAAATTAATTAAATTATAATACAATCAAAGATCAAATACCAAAATATGTATTAAACTTTTTACCCAACCAATACATTTTGTGTCAGGTATTTATTATAGATTCTATGTGGAATAAAAAGATATATCTCGGCGGCATATTTACAAATCCTCACATACAATGGCACCAGGGTGCTGAAATCGGTTAGGTTTTGTAAGCGTTTGTAGCGCTACAAAAGTTCACTGATTTGACACCTGGAATAGGCTGTTATATAATATTTCACTTTTCGCATGGCCCTCCGCTCGCTTCGCTCGCTACGGGGGCTCAAGAAAAGGGAACTAACCAGGTGCTAACCCAAGACAAAATCAAGAAAAAAACTGTTTAGAAACTTAACCTAAAAAAAGCAACGGGGTTTGAACCCAGTCCGCCGATAGCCGCCGAATTGAGACCTAACCATCTAGACCTCTCGACCACGAGGCTCTTGCCGCAAATTGATTGCATCGCGAAGACATGGCGCGATTACGTGCCCAAATCAGTAAGCTTTTGTAGCGCTACAGACGCTTACAAAACTTAACTGATTTCAGCACCCTGGTGCCGTCGTATATTAGGATGTGTAAATATGCATCCCGGCGCGGCGGCATTTGGTACATGCAAATTTGTTTTTTTTTGAGTTTCGTATTTGAGTTTCGTATTTAGGAGGTACCATTAGCCAGACAAGTCTAGATAGCCCAGCAATACTTAGCATAGAATATTAATTTGTCCAAAAATTAATTTTGATCAAATAATCGATCAATTTACGTCGATTTAAAACCGAAGAAATACTTCAATGTTTAATTAATTAATTAAGGTTACAGATGTTTAGTTTAGGTTTATATTTAAATATGTATGTACCTGTTGATTGGTTGCCGTTGATATATTTTATATTCATATTCCTGTAAATAAAAAAAAGCGTGTGCACTATGTGCTCATATCAGATGTCAAACTTGTTAAACTTAAACGCCCTAGCCTGGGATTTGGTTAAAAAGTAGTTTTTTTTAAATATATCACTCAATCATCAGGGTCCTCTCCTCTGATAGTACCAGGTTCAGTAGGTTTCGGTTGGTTGTCAAGAATTAACAAAAAGGGAAGGCCTACATGAAAAAAAAAACTATTCTCCATAAAAGTTTCGCTTATGTCTTGACAAGGTAATAGAGCAAACCTCATATTTTTATCTTGTAAACTAACAAAGATATCACAATAATTATACGCCCTAGACTTATACATAAATCTTAACGGAATTGGTTAAAAAGTTGTTTTTTTAATATATCACTCAATTAACAAAAAGGGAAGGCCTAAATGAAAAAAACTATTCTTCATAAAAGTTTCGCTTATGTCTTGACAAGGTAATAGTGCAAACCCCATATTTGTATCTTGTAAACTAACATAGGTATCACAATAATTAAACGCGCCAGCCTTATACATATCTTAACGGATTTGGTTAAAAAGAAGTTTTTTTAAATATAGGTATCACTCAATTAACAAAAGGGGAAGGCCTAAATGAAAAAAAACTATTCTTCATAAAAGTTTCGCTTATGTCTTGACAAGGTTATAGAGTAAATCCCGTATTTTTATCTTGTAAACTAACAAAGATATCACAATAAACGTCCGTGACCGTTTTCCGTTCCCTGCCAGCTCGCCCGCCGTGTATCGGGATCGCGACCTTCAAATTTTACTCCCAGCGCGCGTTAAGAAGTTTCACTTCAAAAATATACGTTTAATATTATGATGTATTATTTTTGGATTAATTTGCGTATATACACAAAATATAGGTTTTTTAGGCGCCAGCGGATAGGCTTGCCCCACGGCGCCCACATTTCTAGCTACGCCACTGCCATACACAGATATTTAATGGAACGAAAGGGAAAGGGGTTAAGATAGACTAGAAGTTCGGGGTTAAGGTGTTATTCATGATTGTTCTCTATCGATTCAAGAACTATACCAAACTGGTCTAAGATCTAGTTTGAAAGCAGTTCATGTTTTAGAGCAGGTATTTTGAAAGCCTACTCGTGAGCGAATACTGTCACTAACAAAGATTTGTGGTAATTTAACATCATCTGCCTATTTGATATATTTTGTTTATGCTTATATGTTTGACGTAGGTCTATGTCATAAACTATTCAAGTAAACAAATTATGGATCCCAGAGAAGTATTTTTTGTTTCAAAGTCATCATGGACAAGGGACATGAGTAAAAGTGTTGTTGAGGTGGTTTCGATAATTCTAGTACCAGATGTTTTAGGTATACTAAATCATACGGAAACCCTAGCTCATTTACTTATAATGAGTTTCTAAATTTTACTACACAAATATAGCTAATCCAATGGAAACAAATATGCAAAGTTAGGTTAGGATCTAACTGTGTTTTTATATTCGTCTATTTTAAAAATCGAAAATATTGCATGTTTGGGTTTTCTCAGGATGCTAAGGCAGTCAGAGAATCGCTTCAAGGACTGAGAATCCATGCCGAAGAGTTATGTGACGTTCGTGGACCTGTCCGAAAATTAGAACCCGAATAAAGTTTTTGATTTGATTGCTCAATAAAGACGCAACCGAAGACATACATACGCATCATATTTAACCCATTAAGATGTCGAATGTTGAATATAGAACAACCAGTTAGAGCGGTTACATAATAACTTAAAAGGTGGGTGGTAATCTTTTATCGTTTTTAAATTAAATTAAGTGAAATCGGAAAATGTGAAAAACTAACATAACCTTTTTTAAATTTAACTGTTAATGATAGGCATTAATAAAGATCCATGAAAACCCAACATCGTATTATATTTACCTCTCCCCATCCGATCCTTGTTAACGGTATTTTGAGTGATTAATTTCGCAACTTAAATTATTGATTAGCAAAACAACCAATCGAATTAAGTTTTATTTATTACAAAACTGTTTTAAAGAAGCTTTTTAAATTGGTTAAACAGGGTCGTGCTATATACTCTTGTACATACCGTTCAATTTGAGGATAAACTTCCTTACATAAAATTTTGTTGTTCGGGTTGGTACTGTGGTACAACAGGTTTTAGCATGATTTGTTCCTAAGTAGTAATTTATGGTTATACCTCAATTCCTCATTCTTTGATATTTTCACGAATAGCAGTAATAAACGTCTTTAAAACATGTTACATTTGCTTTCCATCTACCTAAAGTCTTCGTTACGCTACCTTAAATTTTGAATGACATATTATTATAATATTTTATATTGCGACCGGTCGGTGGGTAGGGACACTCAAATCTGGCCGTTGGATAACAAAATGTCATCCAACGAATTTCACAGAGAAACGCATCTAGTTTATCTACTTTGCCTCTTATAAACGGGGAATGAAATATTCTTAAAGGCCCACCGTTTCCTTCAACAAGATCTGCTATTCTTGGCGAACAAGAAGCTGAAGGTTCTGGAAATGCTTTATTAATGTTCCTGTTGGCCATATATCACTTTTTATTAATTCGTGCTTTTTTTCTCAGCAGGAACCCCTGGCTTAATTGAACACTTTTTGTGTCCTTTCTGGTAATCATCTTGAAACAGCGGCCTCCTTCATTAGTCCCTTCTTTGTAATCGGGCTGAGGTTTAATACAAATATTAAATATCATTTTGTTTGGTTTGCAATGCAGCTGCCACTTTTAAATGAATATGGAATATTTCTATTTCCCTTAACCTAAAGATGTCATAGACATTTTGGGGAAAAAAATCTTGCCGAAACAATGCTTCCACCCATTTGGCGTGTTATGAAACTATATAAGGGGCAAATCAAATAAACAGACATTCAGAGGAGAACTGAAATCGACCGGTATTAGGTCTTCCTAAAAATATAAATGCAGGCTTTTAGCTAAACGCTTTGAAGAATCTAGGACGGTGCAAAAAAACTATCGATTGTGGTCCGCTCAGATAGCCATCAACTAACTAAGCAGTCTTGAGAGATCGATACACTGCAAAAAATGGCAACTGGAAACGGATACGCGTACTTCACTAATAGTTAATTGAACAAGACACACATTTAATTGAAGAGATCGCAGCTAAGTGTAAAGTAAGTATAAATTGCTCTTAATTTGAAATGAAAAATATATTTTTATTAATATTTGGATGTTATATTATTTTGCCACTTTCGGCATTTTGCCCTTACAATTTTATAATAGTATTAGTTTTAAAATTTGAAATTCCCGCCAGTTTGCTAGAATACAACTCATTCTTTTGTGACCTTTCTCTACTTATATAGTTGCCAAATTGAACAATGATGCGACAATTTATGACAGAAGTGATATCCGGATAATAAATAGTTTTTTTAACTCCCTAAGTGTAAGTTTTATCATATAATAACGGGTGAAATAAATAGTAAAATACTGGTGTTATGTGATTCAATTTTACACAAACACTCGTCTGTTCATAAGTAAAGCAATATTTAATACCATTTTGCTACAGCTCAGGTTTGGGGTAATAGTCCAGTCAATTTTTGTTATGGAAAACGAAAATAGTCGTCGTAGCCCTACTATGGAAAATTATGGTGACGCCGAAGATGGAGAGCGTGAAAGTAGGCTCGCTGCTACTATTGATGAAGTTGTACAAGCATCAGTTAGGGCTATGTTGTCCAATGATAGATTATGTGTGCAACAAAAGCCACCGACACCTCAAACATTACCATTAGAGCCTCAAAAAAAATAAAAACGAAGAAATCGTGACGTTACTATCTCAATTTGCAGGTGCTGGCCAAGACATAGGTATTTGGCTCAAAAAAATTGGAGCTGTGGATCAAACTTATGAGGTAAACCCCAAAATTATGACACTCATAGCAGTTGTAAAGTTAACAAAGCAAGCTAAAACATAGTACCAACTGAAGGTCGAACTAAAATAAAAATATTTGGATCTTGCCGAGATAAGGTTGCCAGAATGAGACGCTTTGAGTCCAGAAAATGAAAACGTGGTGAGAAATTCTCCATATATTTTCATCATAAGATTATGACTGATGACTTTTCAAACCAAACTCTACAATCCCAGGCTCGTATTAAATATCTTGAGTCATTAGATGAAGTAAGCAGTCCTTTTGGCCCAGTCACCCTCAAAAACTATGCCCAGGCATCAAACATTAACAATAGACTAGAAGGTTTACTCTAAGCCCCGTCCCTCCTTGCCCTCTGGCGGAACCTGGTGAAATGCTGGTTAACCGCTCAGACCTCGTGCCACGTTTCGCCTTTGTAAGCGCTACATCAAAAGTGCCGACTGAGAGTCGACCATCTAGTCTTTTGTTAATGTTCGGTGGCCCACGTAACAAATTTAAATCCAAATGTTGGTAAAATTTATGAACTATATTGTTTTAAAATTTGATGTTGATAATATTTTAAATTGTATTAATTTGAAATTAATGTTGGATACTGTTAGCAAAAATAATTTGATATTAGTGGATCAAATTTAAATATTTTATGTAATAGTACTTTCACTGTTTTTATAAATCATTTTAACTTGTTATGTAGTGCCGGATGATACTATGTCTTTTTGTGCTTTGGTTTATAACGGTTTTACTACATTACCAAACTTTAAAATTACCTTGCCAGATCGCGTGAAAATTGAAATAAAGCTTGATTATGTAAATGCTAATGAAACTCATGCTCTAACGAACTCTTTATAATTAGCAATGATTTTAATGACAGACAAAATATGAATGTCAATTCTAATTTGTCCCCAGGAACCATACGTGAAATTGAAACACAGGATTTCAATGAATATTTAGATATTCCAAAGTCTTTAAAACCTCAAATAGATTTTGCAATGAAAAGTTGTAATAAGGATTAATTAATTGCTTTTCACCTTAGAAGATTTGCTTATGATGAAGCAATAGAACTCCATAATACTATTGATGATCTCATGAAAGAGCGAATTATTCTAGAAAGTGAGTGATTGTAGGTCCATAGTTTTAGTGAACAAGAAGAATGGTGTTGATTATAAAACAATTAGTGATATTATTATCAGAGATAATCAATACTTTAATAGACAATCAGTCAGATTTGTTGAAAAATAAATTGACCTTGAAAATTATTTTTACCAAGCAGCAGATTCTCCAAAAAACACCAGTTTTATTTATCCCTTAGGTCAGTATGAGTAGTTAAGAATGCCATTCGGATTCGTTTTTTTCAATTTTCCTTCAGTTTTTATGAGGTTTATAAATAAAATATTTAAGGATTTAATTGAACAAAACATAATTTTGATTTAAATAGATGATCTTGTAATTGCTACCACTGATTTAGAGTTCCACTGTAATATTCTCTCTGAAGTTTTTCAATGGATAACTCAAAATCTACTCGAATTAAGAATTTATAGTTGCTCATTTTTACAGAGCAAGTACTTTATTTCGGCTAAGTTATTAATTGTGATGGTCTTAGATCAAACCCCCAGAATGTTCAAGCATTGCTAGACTATCCGATTCCGACAAGTACAAAGAAAGTACAACAATATTTTTGAATCTTGCTTCTTATTTTATGCGTTTCATCCCTTCATTTTCAATGTTAGCTAAACCCCTTTATAATCTTTTGAGAAAAGAGGGAAATTTTCAATTTGGTCCTAGTCATCTAGAAGAAGCCTTTGGGATTTTGAAATCAAAATTAATTGAAGCCCCAGTTTTAGCAATATTTTCTTCCAGTTAGAAAACAGAATAGCACGGTGACGCAAGTTCAATTGGTTATGGACCTATACTTTTACAAAAACAAAAGAATAACCATTATCCACCTGTTTTTTTATTTTAGTAAAAGCTCATCAGAACTTGGATCAAAAATGCACAGCTATGAGTTAGAAAAGCTTGCCATTGTTAACGCACTTGAGAAATTTAGTATATTTAAAAATTGTAAGAGATTGTAACTCTATCAAATTAGCTTTAAATAAAAAAGAACTTAACCACCGCATGAACATCGTGAGGGAAATCGTGTGAAACACGTCGATGCTCCAACTTGAGCAATACCGTGTTAATTTTAGAAAAAAAATACATTTGATCAGTACAAAATTTAGTTGATATTAAATTCATCAAAGAAAAACTTTTGCTTTCTGAAGATACAAATTTTGAGCTTAGGAACGGCCTTGTGGTCAAGAAATATAAGAATAAATCGGAAACTCTTTTTTATGTATCTCATTCCATGAAAAATAAGGATATTTTCCAGTGCCATGATTTGTTAGAACATCTAGGAATAGATAAAATAACGAAATATTAGTTACGAGTCTACTGGTTTCCAAATTTGAAGTTTGAAGGAGATAAACCGTTTTGGACTCTTCTCATTGATCATTATGGCTCACTAGAATAGTTCCCTTCCAATAAAAAATAAGTTTTTGAGATAACAGATGATTTTACGAAGTTTGTTAAACTTTATGACGTGAAGACCACCAAAACAATTGAAGTTATTAGTTATTCATGAATTGGAAGAATATTTTTGAAATTATAGTCGTCCCTTAAGAATAGCGTCTGATAGAGGAATTTCTTTTAGGTCCCTTGAGTTTGAGAATTTTTTGAATAAAAATAACTTTATCCATGTTAAGATCGCTATCAGTTCCCTAAAATTAAAGGGACCGATTGAACGCGTTAATAGAGATTTAATCATTACCATTTTACTTATCTAACGGCTTACGCGTGACGTCATCCAATCTAGTCGAAAGTTATTTACAGGCGTATGGTAAAATGTGCAATTTCTTTTAAAATTTCCCAATTAAGTAGACATTTTAGAAGCAAAAATCTCGAAATAAAAATAAAAACTTTTTTTTTGTAAAATTAACTTTTTTTAAATGTAGTTTAAAACGTAATTATTGGGTTAATATTACTTTAATCGCGACTATTTTGACTGATATTGTTTTTTACTATTTTTTTTAATCAAAAATTAAATTGTGTTTTCTGCACACATAAATAAGATTTAAGGGCTTCCGGTTAAAGCTAATTCTATTTTTTTTTTAAAGGAAATTGATTTTTCAAAGCAAAACCTTTGAATATCTAGTTTATCAAAATAAGTAGGTGGTAAAATGTCACTATAGATATAAAGGTGTCATAATGGATAATAATAATGTCAAATTTGGTAGTGAGTTTTCTCCATCCAACTCAATATATAAATGGAAATCGGTGACAAATTCCTAACAAAACCTTTCAGAGCCTCTATAATAAGAGAATTGGATATTTTCAATTTATTTATTTCCTTCAATATTTTTAATAGAATTGATCTAGTACAATATTGTTAAATATTATCCTATAACTATTGATAATCACATTACTGCTTATTTATTTTTTAAGCACCTAGGTATGGTATACCCGTGTGTGCTTTTTAGTGTCTACATACATATGCCTAGTATAATGATTGCAAAATGCCCTTATTCTAGTTTAATAAAATAATAGAAACAAACCATATAATCTAATGAAAATGCAAAAGAGAAATGACAAACACACATAGTATTTCAACATCGCACAAATACAATACATCAAAAACTAGGCCAGATACTATATAGCATAAATATCAAATTTTTTAAAACAATTGTAGGATAGCTTGGGTGTTTTCCAGAAAGTATTTTTTAAAGCTGTACTTGTAACGAATTTTTTTGTCTTAGCATTCTTATTTGAAATGGAATTTTATTATATAGTTTTGGGCCCAGATATATAACAAAATGTTGAGACCTAATTTAACATTTTGCCTTTCTATAGATGATAGAAAACAGCCTTTAAACTAAGGGAATATTATTTTAAGATGTTGTCTCGTTCTAGTTCATGAAGGTTTTTGACCACTGAAAACAAAGCACATTTTTTTTGGCCTGTCTCAAAATCGGGATAGAAAAATGCTTGCTCAGGTTTAGTTAGCCAGTTGTTAAAAATACATTTTAGTAGATAAACAGTGTCAAAAGGTTCTTCTTGTCTTACATCAATATGGGGATCTGTTACAAATAGATTTTACTGTGTTAGGATGAGGTAAAATAATAGGTGCATCATTACGCAAACATTTATAGGAACGAGGGCTTATAGCAAGCATTGCATTACAGCCTTTTTGAGGCATAATTACACTAAATATCACTTAACCCAAAATTAGCTAACAGGAACAAAACTTACAAACTTGCTATACACAGAGAACCGGCCGGCCGGCACAAAATAAATCCCACTCTTATTACCCGAAAGCAACAGGTCTTTAAGTCCAAAACATATGGTTTTACGTATTTAAAAAAACTCTTAGCAATATAAATTGTATACCTAAATATGCAACGATATATTAGCTACAGTTTTCACGCACAAAAGCACAGAAATAGTTTCGATTTAAGGAAAATGCAAGAAAATGATGGCAGGCATTAACGTCAATCGTCAAACTTTCGAATAAATCATTGCGGTGTTGCCACATTTTTAAAAATCGTGTCGCCACCCTTGTTGCTTATTTGTCGCCCAAAATCACATTTGTTGAGAATGTATAAATTGGAAAATGCTTTTTGAATAAGTTTTTTTGTTTATCATTTTCCTACAAGTTTTAGTAGTAGTAGTATATTTTTATATACCAAATTCTTTATCTCAACTATAACAATATATTGAAAATAAAATAACCATAAATCTTTTAAATTTGTATATTTAAAAACTAATATTGTTACGAGTTTGTATTACCCCCCCCCCCCCCCCCCGACGGTTTTAAATTCATTACATGAAGCAGGTTTAAATTGCTATAGGCCTATAAGATGTCCTTTATTGACCGCAGTCCATAGGGCTCAACGTTTGCTTTGGTATAATGAAAGAGCCAATTGCGTGGTGTACTGTGATGTTCAGTGATGAAAGCCGCTTTTGTTGTCGTGCTGGCAGACGTACAGTTTGTGTCTGGAGACCAAGAAAGGCAAGAATTAATGATCGATATGTTCAAGAAGTGTATCCATTTGGAGGTGGAGGTGTAATGGTCTGGGGTGGAACTATCTACGGAATTCCAACGGACTTGCATGTTTATGAAGGTACCATGGCACCTTGGATCAAAATGACTTGGATCATTTCATTTTAAGTAGGCTTCGCCGAGTTGAAGCATCAATAGCCAATACAGGTGGAATTACACGTTACTATTATATTTTTCTCTTTTTGGCAATTATCTGTTTTGTTGCATTATACTAAAGCAAACCTCGCTATGGACTGCCAATGGTGGGCGCCTTATAGGCCTATAGCAATGTAAACCTAGTTCATTTAATCGGGTAATACGAATTCTGGTTGCAGCAAACAGGTCCTGGCTGAGCAACGTGCGGTTCTTGTAGGATCCATTCTAGCACCTCTCACTAATCTAATGTATGTTAAAGTTAAATAATATTATTTACTTAAATATTTTTATTCAATTTGCTCTAGGGCTTGTAGGTCTTCTCGTGATTTTATATGTTTGTGGTTGTGCTAGTAAGCCTCGCTTGAAAGTTTACATTGTTTTTTTTCCATATTTGTCAAATATTTGAAGTTACAAAATTAGTGTTTTATTGTAATTCAATATCCAATAAAAGAATAAGGGTATCAAAGTCAATATTCACATAAAAAGTATTGGATATATGTGGTTTAATATTCGATACTGCATCCGATATTTAAAAGTACCAAGTTACACATCACTAAAATTCACTTAATAAAAATAAAATATACTAAATTGGCCATTGCTTGTCACCTGACAACTTAAAATGCGAATTTTTGGACCCTATACCACTGTCCTTGTCGGATAACCAGTTTGAAAAGATAAATCAGTAATCCAAGACAAATATTCTCCGGGTTACAGGATTTTTTTTAAATCGTAACCGTTTCTTTGAAAAATAATTTGTCACAAACTACAGTGAGTCGTAGCCCAAATTGCGATAAAGGGCCCAATCTGGCAACACCTGATAAACAATACATCGAAAACGGCCAGTTGGAGATTGGAATTCCAGTCGTCCAGCGTGACAATCAACGTTATACGTGCGATAAAATAATTAATACTTTTACTGGGCTCTTCAAGGCTATTCTTATGGCAAAAGCAATTGACTACATTTTATGACGTCACTGCAATTTTAATATTAGCCAGTAGGCCTACTTATAGGAGGTAATGATTTAA
Source organism: Pissodes strobi (assembly GCA_016904865.1). Taxonomy (NCBI): domain Eukaryota; kingdom Metazoa; phylum Arthropoda; class Insecta; order Coleoptera; family Curculionidae; genus Pissodes; species Pissodes strobi. The sequence continues at coordinate 57,035 of MU186409.1, forward strand.
CCCCTATGCTGTCCAGGTTAGCTGAAGTTAAAAATATTTGGCCCAAATATTTCTCTGAGGTCGAGTTTGCTACAAATAATTCATTCTTATTGTCGTTCTATTGGAACCACTCCGTCTACCCTATTCTTTGGAGTTAGCCAAAGAGACCAAAACGAATTTAAAAATAGATTCCAAATCCCTTGCCCCAACTTGGGCAAAATGCACATCAACAAAATGCTAAACTACAAGAATACAGCAAACAATCTTTTGACAAGAAACATAAACCCCCTTATGAATACAAATTATTGACTATGTTATGGTTAAAAATATAGATGTAACCCTCGGTGTTAACAAGAAGTTAATTCTCAAGTATCGCGGGCCCTACGAAATAAAAAACCTTAGGACATGATCAATATGTAATTACAGACGTAGATAACTTTCAACTACCTCAAAAACTATTTGAAGGAGTCCCTAGTTCCGACAACATGAAATTACGGCTGTATTGAGATTAAGCTTACCCTAATATGAGAAACTTGTCTTATTCATCTATTTATGTATACCGGAGTGTGTCTATTCTAAGCAAGATTTATTGCTTTCGTTATAATAATTATGTTACTTTATGTAAACCCTTTATGCATATGTGCCATTATGATTATGAATTGATTTGATTGTAACTACCTGAGTTGATCTCTTTATGGTAAATGTTGGACAACTTACAATTACACTCTTTTATGATTCGTTATTATTAGATCGAGGCTATCTAGTGTCTGGTTGGACGAATCTATAGTATTAGATTTAAAATTTGAAATTCCCGCAAGTTTGCTAAATTACAGTTTCCTTCTTTTGTAATCTTTCTCTACTTATATAATTGGCAATACTGAAGAATGACGCCACAATTTTTGACAGCAGTGACATACTGATTTTCGGAGAAAAAAAGTAATAAATATATGTTTAGCTTCTAAGGTTTAAATTTTATCATGTAATAGCTGGTGAAATAAATAGAAAACATAGGGATATCATGTGATTTAATTTTACCCAAACCACTCTCATAAGTAAAGCATTATTTAATACGATTTTACTACTGTATTATTATTGTAATATTATGGAAACGGTGATCGAAACGTTAAAGAAGAACAAATAATATAAAGAAAATCACAAAAAAAAACGAAAATACCTTCGTTTAGAGCTTGACTATGACTCTACTGCAGCCATGCAAAACATTCTATTTTGAAATCAATTCTACGGTTTTCCTATAGAGAGAAAATCAGTTTCAGTTAGTTAATTGGGCTAGTTTGCATTAAGCTATTAATAAGGGTTATTCAGAACATCATAGTCCAGCACGCCAAGGGAGGATGGTGTAAGAGTACTGAGGCACTAACACCAAGCGAAGGACGGTGTGGTTTTAGTGGTTATGCCCATGGTGGTGAGTCAAACACTCCCTTCAATCGAGGGAGTGCGTAATTGAGCATTTCCACACCTTACCAATAAAATAAAGTAAAATAAATACAAAATTAAAGGTTGGTAATATAACATTAGAAGAAGAGTAAGACTTTCGCAAAAGTTCCGTTTCGATAGCGATTTGCTGTGAATTACTTTTAGTATAATGTCGAAGTCTAACCTAAGCCATTCAAATGATGTTGTCAGTCTAAATTTCTAATCTAAAGAAATTAATATATTTCTTACGTAAGTTTCCCTGCGGCTTTGGGCAAGAAATTAATTTATAAGCCTACTTTTTCCAATTCATGGTAATTTCCGTTAGTTCTTCCTTCGTGTCTAATATTACAACTATATCGCCGGTAAATCACGTATTGATAAGTTTATTCTTGTCCCAGTCAAGGTGTTCAAATATGTCTAAAACTAAGGCAAATGATTAAATTTTTTATTACTGCTATTAGTAGTAATAAATGAATGAGTTATGGCCTAATCCCAAGGTCCAGAACCGTCATTAGTTTGAGATCAATCAATTTTCTGAAAACTGTGATTTCAAATTTTTTAATTCTTGTTTCAATTGAAGATCAGTTTACTAAGGTCGCTGCAATTCTAGGTTTTTAATATTTGTTTAGTAATCAAATAAATTGCGTTATTTTATATGATGCAGAAGTTGGTCTGAAACACTGTTGTTGAAAAACAAATGCAAATTACCCGCGGGAAAACTCTATCGTATATTACTTCAGGGATATTCATACATATTTACAGGAAATAAAAAATATCGAAGAGAACAGAGCAAATACCGTATATATTAAAGATAAATATGGTTATATTACGATATTAGTTTACTAAAGAGCTTACAGGGCGAGGTGGTCAGGCATGTATACATCTAAAAATAAACTGTTGTCAGAAGAATCGATACGTCCAACTCATATTTTTCATGATTTGTACAAATGAGCGATAGTAGTTAAATAGATATTTCATCGCTTCTAAAAATCGTAAAGCGGTATATACATCGGTATTTCCAATTCAACACTCCACTGCATCTCTATTGAATAATCCTGTCCACTATTTAATGAATAAAAAAATTAGATTCCTTGAGATCACGACATGATTTTTCAAACTTAATCTCTCTATTTTCACAAAATTTTATTCCATAGAAAAACTGGACTAAAGTAAATACGAAATAATCCTCTCAAAAACACACCAAAGCGTTATCCACTTAATCATTAAGCACACAATACTAAGTACTACACAATACAATCCTAGTGACATAAATTAAACAATTTTAATAAGCGCAACTAACAATATTAATAATAATGATAATAATAATAATAATAATAATATTAATAGGAAAGCGAATTCCTCAGAAGTCTATAGGGCAGTATATAACGTAGATGCCTCTACACCACTGCTTTTAAAAGAACACCAAGTTCAAGACCGCCATCATACCCACCTTGAGAAAATACGAGTGTGGAAGGAAAAGCCCTTATAGCGTCGAACTATTGGTTAGTTTCAGGACAAATGTCCCCCGAAACGAATGTTCCAAGATCAAGTGATTCCCACCAGAAACTATCTCAAGTACATAATTGGAGATGCTTCGGTGGCGGATGATCGATCTCGATACGGCTGTCAAACCACGGAGACCATCCAGCATATTACAGGAGGATGCCAAACGTTCGCAGCAACTGAATATAAGGTCAGGCATGATGCAGTTGCAAAGATAATCTATCAGGAACTAGCCGATAAGCTGTTGCTCCTGCAGACGGAAAAGGTAAGTTACTATAAATACACTCCCGAAGATGTTTTAGAAAGTAACAACCATAAGATCTACTGGGACCGCACTGTGCTTACTGACCAGACGGCGACCCACAATAAACCGGACATCATTTTCGTAGATAAGCTGGCCAACGAAGCCACGCTGATCGACATTGCCATACCCAACAACAACAATTTGCAGATCAAACACGCCGAAAAGATCGCCAAATATCGAGATTTACAAGAGAAAATCCGGCATCAACAGGACTCATTCCAAAAAACCTGTTATTAAATACTCGAATTGAGCGAACATCTCTTCAAATTGATGCAAAAAGCAGTACTTCTCGCAACAGCCCGTACCATCCGAAAATTTGTAGGAAATCAGTAGATGCCACCAAAGACCCGATAATATGTAAAGGGTTTCCTCAGAGCTTAATCCTTTTGATATCCAGGATATCTGGGATAAGTGAATGTTCCCCTTAGAGGGAGTGCAAATGACGTAAGGCTAAATCATAATAATAATAATAATAATAATAATAATAATAATAATGAGAATAGCAGTAGCCGCCAGGAGGATCGAGGATATACGCCACTGAATCTACAACATCGCAATCTCGAATTCGACATAAGCTCAAGACAGGAAGATCAAGCCATCTGAATGGAACAAGCTTTATATGGTAAGTTTCCAACAAATCTAGAAGCGGACAACGCCGATAAGCGGTCCTCACTAACATGGCTCGGCGCCGCGCCGGTTACCTCTACCCAGAATCCGAAGAAATCTCTCTGGCCATCCAGGACAGAGTTAGCAGGACTCGCAACTACGAAAAAACATTGTCTAAGACTTGACGTAGAGGACAAGTGTAGGAAGTGCGGGGCGGTGGGAGAATCTATAGAGCATATCTTAGCATGCTGTAGCAAATAGCGCATACCTTGGACGTCACAATCAAGTGACCAAAATTATCCACCAACAGCTGGCTCTCAAGAACTGACTCCTTCAAATATGCCCACCGTATTACAAATACCAGCTCCAAGCAGTCTTGGAAATAGATAAAACGGTACTGTATTGGGACAGGCCTACAATAACAGATAGAACGGTGGACTAGAACAGACCGGACATGGTTATCATAGATAAGGAGGAAAAGACTGGAACCATCATTGACATAGCTGTGACGTCAGAAGAACTGAGACAGAAAAAGTCACAAAAATGCAGTAGAGCTGAAGAACGTCTGGCAGCTGACTAGTCTTCACAATCCCACTGGTAATTTCGGCTGAAGGGATCACTTCGAAGAATCTCCCTAAAAATCTTCAGGATCTCGGATTATCCCAGAACATCATGGGATAAGTGAATGTTCTCCTTAGAGGAAGTGCGAATGCCGTAAGGCGAAATCATAATAATAATAATAATAATAATAATAATAATAATAATAATAATAATAATAATAATTTTCACATGAATGGCTTATAAATGTCCTTAAGATCTACAAAGTCGACGAACGTATCGTGACTCTCCTAGAAAACACTATGGCAGTGTGGCGAACAACTATGCATCTACAACTGCCTACTGGAGAAACTATTGAGACCAGCACAATTCCGATTCGTAAGGGCATATTCCAAGGCGATTCTCTTAGCCCACTTTGGTTCTGCCTAGCCATGAACCCTTTATCATCGAGATTAAATTCCACTGCTTATGGATTTGCTCTTAAGAAGAACAGAAGAGAGCTTATAAGAATCAATCACCTGCTTTATATGGATGACTTAAAACTACTGGGAGCCACCCGAAACCAACTTGACCAGATGCTGAACATACTGGAAGAATTCTCTAATGATATAGGAATGGAATTTGGGCTGGACAAGTGTCGTATTAACAACATTGTAAAAGGAAAAGTGCAGCCTGGATCCTTCGAGATGCAGGATGGTCAAACGATAGAGGCGATGGAAGAAAATGACACCTACAAATACTTGGGAATGCTGCAGGCAACACGCATAGATCACCGGACTATGAAGGAAAAAATCACTTCTGAGTTTACAACAAGAGCAAGGCGGATATTGAAAACTAGCCTTAACAGTAAAAACCTGTTTAAAGCTCTGAATACGTATGCCTGTACTGCGTTGACATATTCCTTTGGTATAGTGGCGTGGAGCAAGACGGACATCCAGAACTTGCAACGGAAGGCAAGGACACTATTAACAAAGGCCCAAAAACACCATCCCCGAAGTGCTGTCGAGAGAACTACGCTCCCAAGACACCAGGGCGGTAGAGCATTAACGGATATTGGCAAACAAATGGATCGACAAATTACCCTACTACGAAATTTCTTTCTAGAAAAGGCTGGGTCGTCCGCTCTTCATCAAGCTATATGTGAAATAGACGACTTAACACCACTAAAACTGAGAGATCGCGAAATAGATACTCACCACGTTACTGATCAAGAAAAACATCGATCATGGGCAGAAAAACCACTGCACGGGAGACACGTCAACGAGGTTGGTCAGGAATATGTCGACAATTACGCGTCGAACTACTGGCTCACTTCGGGACAAATGTTTCCTGAAACAGAAGGATTCCTCTTGGCTATACAAGACCAAGTGATCCCAACCAGAAATTACCTTAAGTATATTGTTTCGGATCCCTCAGTACAGAGTGACAGGTGTCGATATGATTGCCAAGCGACAGAATCCATTCAACACATAACGGGAGGATGTCAGGTGTTTGCACAAACAGAATATAAAGCACGACATGACAACGTTGGAAAAATACTGCACCAAGAACTAGCAGTGAAACTAAATCTTGTGGCGACGGAGAAAGTTCCTTACTACAATTACGCACCAGAGCCAGTACTTGAGAATGGCGAATATAAATTGTATTGGGACCGTACTGTTCTCACCGACCAAAGAACTGTCAATAATAGACCGGATCTTATTTTAGTGGACAAACGGTTAAGAAGAACGACGCTTATTGACGTGGCCATACCAAACAACAGCAACCTACAAACGAAATCCAACGAGAAGATCGTAAAATATCGAGACCTTCAAGAGCAGATTAAAAGGCAATGGGAGATGCAATGTGTCAGAACGGTTCCAATAATAATATCGTCAACGGGACTTATTCCAAAAGCTTTGTTAGAAAACCTTAAACAACTAGGACTAAGTGAGCACCTCTACAAAATCATGCAGAAGGCGGTGTTACTAGGGACTGCACGGGTCGTTAGGAAGTTCATGGGCACAGAAGACCGACCACCATCCAGGACCCGATAACATGGAAAGGGTCACACCAGAGCTCAATCCTTTTGATATCTAGAATATCTGGGATGAGTGAATGTTCCCCTTTGAGGGAGTGCGAAGGCCACATGGCCAAGTCGAATAGAAAATAATAATAATAATAGTTTCCAAGCGAAACGGTACAGCCAGCGGGCTTGAAGGGGTCACGAGTAACAACAATGACCCATACGGGGCCTTTAATCGAGCCGGTAGCCTATGAAATACCGTGTCTCGTCGAAGTTCCCTGGGGTAACATCCCAGGGTGCTGGGACCTCGCATTTTTACGACACACAATGTTGAGCAAGCTCCTGACAATCCGCCTCTCTCGGATGGGGGCGATGGGCAAGATCGAGGAGCAGCCGGACGGATGCCCGATAACGACCCTGGCAATGGACATGGACGCTTCCAATGGACGGATGAACTCAGGGACGATTTGCTGGACGGATATGAAGACAGCGAGCCTGGAACAAGAGGTTACATGGCAAGGATGCACGCACTCTTGAGCGGAAAACATCCCGAACTCAATCATATCTCGAAACAACATCTTAGAGACCATGCAGCTTACCTTCGCAGATCCGGCTATGTAAGAACACCACGAGACGAACCAGAAGCGCCTGTTTTAGCGGTGATTGAAGATCAGATTCAACCGAAACAGGCGCCAGTTCAGATCCAGCACGTTGTCCCCGAGAACACCGACAATGGACTATCTCTGAGAAATACCCGAATCAACAGCAAATGTCATATCAAAACGCAGGACATCACCAACATGGATGTGGCTCTCGCAAATGAACTTCCAGAAATTTCTGATATAGTGACTGTTATAAAACGCAGTTTAAGTCGCGGCTTGTCAACTAATGTCGAATGCTAATGGTGATCCCTTTGCAGGCACTGTTCGCAAAACCGAGCGCCGAATTGAGAGAATTGTTCCAACAAGATACTTATGGCACGGCAACAGGCTTCTCGTATACAGTGCGTGGTCGAATATATTGCAGCTAAGCGGCCTTTTACCCAAAAGATCAAAAGAATAGCAAGACAACTTCGCCAGGAACACCACACGTTGAATAAGGTCACGCTGCTCACAATCAAGCAACGCTGCATAGACCGCATACGCTCTTTAGGGGTAATAAAGAACAGCCTAATCAAGAAGGCCAGAGGAATTAAGGATAACAACACTTTCAACACCAAACCCTCTAGACTACTTGATGACCCACAGCCTGTGATTGAAAATCCGCCGTCAGCCAACGAAGTGGAGACTTTCTGGAGGAACGTTTGCGAGAGCACGACGCCCATTAAAGAAAACACACCATCTCTAATCTATTTCAGATCCTATTGTACCCGACTTCAACAAGACCAACGCTATGATCCGGAAATCACTCAGGAAGACGTTAGAAAGGCACTCGAAGGGACCAGAAATTTCTCAGCCCCTGGTCTAGATGGCATTAACAACTTTTGGTGGAAGAAATTCCCAAGCCACCCATCGACATCTCGCCAGAATATTCACCTCCTGGGTCAATTGAAACGAGCCAATTCCTGAGTGGTTAGTCGAAGGGAGAACAACACTTATACCGAAAAAAGGCAACCTAGCTGAGCCAAAGAATTACAGGCCTCTCACGTGTCTCAATTCCTGTTATAAGGTATTCACTCGTGTTTTATATTGCAGCTTATTGGAACCGGTCCTCAATGACGTGGTAGAGCAGCGGGGAGGAAAAAGGGGATTCGAGGGATGTAAAGAGAACTTGCTAATAGACAGGTGCATCACACAAGATTCAATCCAGTATAAACGAAACCTGTCGATGACTTGGATTGATTACAAGAAAGCGTTCGAGATAACATCACACGAACTACTCTTGCATCTTTTACAAACCTTGTCTGTACCTATGCCTTTAGTAAGATGCATCGAACAACTTATGCCGCTCTGGAAATCAAAATTTTCCATGACAACTGGAAATACGAAAGTAATAACAGAGCCGGTAGCATTCAGGAGGGGAGTCTTTCAGGGCGACTGTCTTAGTCCTCTGCTGTTTTGCATTTCGTTACTCCCTATTTCGGTGGCTCTTCGAAAAACGCGCGGATATCAATGCGGTCCACCAGGAAATCGAACACACAAGGTCACACATCTGTTTTATATGGATGATCTTAAGCTCTATGCTACTAGTGATCGAGATTTACAGCAATCTCTGAAGGTGGTGCAAGAATATACTCGGGACATCGGTATGCAATTTGGATTGGATAAGTGCGCCCTTCTGAAGCTTCAGAAAGGCCGACGCGTAGACCAGCCTGAGAATGAGCATCTTACTGACGGAAGCATACTTCGTCACTTAGAAGAAGACGAAACGTATAAATATCTTGGTGTCGATCAACATCAAATGCATGATACGAACAACGTCAAGAAAGCGCTCCGAAGTAAGTATAGGCAGCGTCTCCGGAAAATTTGGGAGTCCCAGCTTTTCGGAATCAACAAAGTTGCAGCCACAAATATGCTTGCCGTTCCTGTGCTGTTGTATTCATTTGGCGTGCTCAAGTGGAGACGAGAGGAATTACGGGAACTGGATAGAAGCACACGCAAGATCTTCCACGTCAGCAAGGGGGCAGAGTCCTTCTAAGTTTGGAACGAATGCACGACAGATTAACTGTGAGTTTGGCATGCAAGGTATTCAAAAGTGCGGACCCACTACTGCGACTCATCCGGGATCACGAAACAACGGGTATTGGAGCTTTTCTCTTTAAAGCTGCAAGTAAAGCTGCGGATGAACTAGGTCTCAGATTTGCAATAGATGACGACCAATCCCTTACGAGGTTGGCACCCGATCAAGCAGAACAACAGCTGCTTTTGGAAGATTACGTCAGCAAACCCCAACACGGTGTTTTCTACAGGAACATCGGAGATCTTAATCTATCTCGAGAATTAACTTTCTCTTTCCTTAGATCAGCTGGCTTGAAGTCTGAGACAGAGAAATTCTTATTAGCCTGCCAGGATGGTGTCATTAACACCCTCGTATACCGTGCTCAATTTTCGAACGTGGCGGATACTAGATGCAGGAGTTGTCAACAACATCCGGAGACATTAATGCATCTCTTATCCGCTTGTCCGGTGCATGCTGTGTCTAGTTATATCTACAGGCAAAACGCTGCATTGCGAGTTCTCCATTACCATCTGAGACATCACTACGGTATCGATGAGACACCAGTCTTGCCATACGCCCCAGACGAAATAGAATTACGGTTTTCCCACAACAACCAGGCTCCAGGCAAACAAGCCCGATATAGTACTGTTAGACAAACAGAACAACTCTATGTTTGTTATTGAGTTTTCTGCCCCATTAAGGAGCGGGAAAAGCGTGCCAAATACATTCCACTCATTGGCGAGTTACGAAGACTGTACCCCGAATGTATGTTAAAAATGGTAGTCCTATTTGTCGGTGTTTTAGGAGAAATCAAGGAATCGATGCTCACGGAACTGCAGAAGATACCAGCTTGCCGAGACTCGTCAAAACAACTAGTGATGAGGATGCAGAAAGCGGTAGTCCTTGGGTCACTCCGTCTGTTGCGGCAAATGAACTTGGCCGAAGATCACTGACCGAGCGGACGCAAGGAGTGATCTTCGCTACGACTAGGCCTTTCACGTAACGCCCTGGGCGTGTCGGAGCCCCAGGAACGTTGCGACGAATATTAACTGTAAATAATAATAATAATAATAATAATAATAATAATAATAATAATAATAA
>MU186409.1:79480-90986 GCA_016904865.1 Pissodes strobi
CATGAAGAGCGTAACAGAGCGCTTTCGGCCGTAGCCATCATCAGTGTTACTTGTCAGTAGACAAAGGACATATCCATGGATGAAACACAACAGCGAAATCGACAATGATCACAATTAAATATCATACATTGTGCGTCACATTATGAGAAATGGTTCACATAATTTAGATTAAAATAAAAGTTAAAATATATGAAAATAACAGCAAAAGCATGGTACAAAGACCCGTGCTTATTGCGTTTAAAGCTAATTATAAATGGTTTTGATTAGTGCTGGCAACCGAAGACGGTTTTTCGGATAGTCGGTTAACCGGTTTCGGATTATCCGCGGTTTTTCAAAAAACCGAGACCGGTTAACCGGATACTCGGTTAACCGATTACGCGATTTCTCGTTTAACCGATTAATCGATTAACCGAATAACCGGTTTCTCGGCTAACCGATTAATCGATTATTCGATAATCTAGTTACATGGCACTGAGCCACCGGGTTCTCAAGTAATAGTAAAAAAGATAGAAAGTAAAGTAAAAACTGGGTATTTGGAATGGTAACGTACCACATACCTACTGGACGGTGATTATATTTGGAAATGCTTTTAGAGGGCGACTGAAAAATAATATCTACCTTTAATAGAATACCTTTATATTTATTTAAGTTTTAAAAAATTGTAATATTTTTTCTGCTCAGAATTTATATCGATTGTAATTTGTAATAAACAATATTTTTATTTTAATTATTACCTTGGGGTTTATTTCAATAACGACCAAAAACTGGAATAAATTTGGTTCACTAGAATTTAATGATTGTGCCCTAACCGGCAGGGAAACTGAACTAATGGAAATATGCTTAAGAACAAATTATAAATTATGTTTAGCCTATGATGACTGTGTATTAACCGATTAACCGGTTTTCCGATTAACCGGCTATCCGATTAACCGGTTAACCGGTTATCCGGTTACCCGGTTTTCACTATTATTCGAATACCCGGTTTTATCCGAAACCGGTTTTTAAGAAAACCGAATAACCGGTTTCAACTTTTCACGGTTTTTGCCAGCACTAGTTTTGATGATATTGCCGTGGCTCGACAACACTTCCAAATTCCATCTTTGTCTGCTAGAAGAACCATATAAGACATACTATTTTTGTATAAAATAATTAACAACCATTTAAAAAGTTCTGATGTTCTCTCGTTGATAGTTTTTAATGTACCTCAGTTTAAGCTTAGATTAAGTCATATATTCAATATTTCATTTAGGGGAACGAATTGCTCGCAGAATTCCCCTTTGTGTAGAATAGTGAGTAGTGCTAATGATTATAGTAATATAATTGATATGTTCTCTATGTCTGCTGTCACCATTAAGAACATTTTGAATGAATAATATTTTCTGAATTTTGTTTGTGTATAGTTACATGTTATGCTTTACTGCATTAATCTCACGATTGGTGCATAACTTCTTATGAATTACTTACCTATTGTTTCTTATTACTATATAAGTTAATATTTTTTTACGACAATCGTTTATATAATACTGTGGATACATTGATTGGGTGTGTACCTGTTTGTATCCCTGATGATCACCAAATAAATAAATAAAAATATTTCATTTTTGTTACGAAGCCTAAGCCAAAACGATTATAACTTGGGGATTTTCCAACTTGCGCAGCCTACAAGTTGGTGGCGCCTTCAATAAATAACACCCCATTACTCTCCGGTATTTGAGCTAGGACCAAAGTTGCACGCTTCGACGACAACTGATTCTGGCCTACGCATCGGTAATTGCAAATTCTCTTAATTTCCATTTTAAATTTTTAATTTAACTTTATTCGCTCTCAGTTTCTTCTAATCTGAAGTAACCCAAACTAAATAAAATTAGAGGACAATAAAGAGCGTGGAAGTATATTCTCACTTTGGAACTTATTGCTTTTAAACTATTTGCCCGTTGGTTCGTTATAAATTATAATTCTTGAATTCTTAGTAATTATAATTCTTCGATCCTTCTTTTCGAATTTGTTGTTATTCGAACATAATGGAATTGGCAATTGTAACGTTCTTCTATTCGAATTTTCTAATTTATTATTAGAAATAAAGAAAAAATCGAATCTATAACTCCACATCCAAAGCATCTGAAAATTTGTAATTTTTTGCCAATAAATTTCTGTTTTTCATATATATGGATTTTAATGCTTTTCAAATGTTTTATTTATCCATTCATTCCTATTCTTAATTACTGTTTTCGAATTTTCTGTAATTCTCTTATTCGAATTTTCGATCAACATAAGAAAATCGAACAGATTGTTTAAGAAATTTTTACCGTATTAAAAAAAATTCAAATAATTTTTTTAGTTTAAGCAAAATATATTTCAATTTTAAACTAAAACTCGGGAAGCTAGCGCTGCTTGGTTTGAAACCCCTGCAAGCATGCATCCATGATATTTCGAAGTTTAAACGAAATCAGTTTTTACAGAAAGAGGTTAAAAGGTATAAGTGTGAAAACCAATATCATTAATTACAGCGGAATATCAATATCAAACAACATATTATTTATCATTGCTTACCTCCGCCTGAGGACACCAGAACAACCGCGCTAGTGCAATATGAAGAAGGCCCCCAGGGGGTTAATGCGCAAGCGTGCTGCTGGCTTGCTGCTAATCGCTGCTCTGCTGATTTGACTTCCCGAAAGCTTCGCCGTCGCCATGCCTCCTGCCTTTCGCAGTCTATCAGAGACAGTTAGTAAGGTCGATGCAAATTGTCCCCTGAAATATATGTTTAAGTTAATAAATCATAAGTAGGGCCGGAAGTATCCAAAAAGGTATTCCCTATTAATATCAATGACTTTCATTTTAAAAAATTTAAATTTTGCCCTTCTGGAGCGACCACTGCGTAATTTGAAATGTTATAATACATAATGTATCATGAAGTTCAAAGCTATGAATGTCTGATGTTGATATCCTGATCGACTGTGCTCAAGGGCTTTAAAATTTCAGAAAACTTCGAAGAGGTTAGATGATGGTAAAACAGTGGTGCAAGATTACAACATACAGATTTTATCAAAATGTTTGACCTTTGCTTTGGTAAGATCAGTTTTAGTTCAAATTCTCTTCAATTTACTCAGGCATTTGATCACAAAATCATTCCTTACGTCAAGCGTAAAACGTGACATTATGTATGCATAATTTCCTGCATACAGTTTTCCCGAATTTTCTTGATGTCATCGGTCCATCTTGTTGATGGTCTGCCTCAGCTTCTATAACCTTCGTGCCCTAGTCTCCATTCCAGACTAAGCTTTAACCATCTTCCATCCATTGCTCGTTGCCAGTTGGCCAACCCAGTTTCACTTTAAACTTGCTACTCTTTCTTTGACATCTGTCTCACCTGTTCTATGTCGTATAGCTAAGTTAGATATCCTGTCCCTCAGAGGCCGCTCCATATATCTCTGTGCAACTCGCAGCTTGTGTGCTATTCTTTGGTAAGCGTCATCGTTTGTGCCCAGTATATACAGATTATATCTCTTTCGTTTGAGGCATATAGGAATATTTGATTTAAAACATACTTAAGCTCTCTAATGCAGCCCACGCCAAGCCCATCTTTCTGTTCAGCTCGCGGCTTTGATTTTCTCAGCCAATCCCAAACTCATGTTCCAAGAATTTGTATGAAACAACTTGTTCGGTGCCCCTACCGCCAACTGAGATATATCACTCAAGACAAGGCTGGGCAAACATTATGTTACTTTCTTCCCAGTTTACTCTTTTAAAGGCGGTGATGGTGTTGAAGAGTTTTGGAGAGACTGTGTCTCTCAACAGGGAATTATATCGGCGATATGACAATTAGCCAGCGCTAGCAACATTTTGTAATTATCAGGTCATTACAAGCTCGTAGGCCTTTTTAGAATGTGTGAATACCAGGGCAAGTGGTTTGTTATACTCAATGGACTTTTCTATTAGAATCTTAACAGTTTAAAAGTGGTCGTTTATTCCATATCCTGCTCTAAATCCAGGCTGTTCACGTGGTTGGTATCAATCTAATATAGATAATAGAGCTTGCATATAGACATAGTGACAGTGAGCTCATGATCCAATAATTTCTTAGTTTTGCGATGTCTTCCTTTTTGTGCATAATAATTATTACACCGTTATCCCATTGGGAAGGTGTTGCTCCCTTTAGAAAACGTGCATTGAAATGCCTGCATATATTTTTAAGCAATATGTTTCTTCCTGTTTTAATCGATTCGATAACAATTTTATCTTCGCCAGGGGATTTATTGGCCTATATTTCCTTCAGCGACGTTCTTATCTCATCTAGGGTAATGTCAGGAATATCCTCGGAATCTTGGTTTTGGACATACGGTGAGTTCTCAGGAGGATTATATTTCTTTCCATAGCTCTGTAGAGAAGTCCTACTTTAAAATGTCTTCGTTATTTAAAGTAACATGATCCGCTTTATTCTCTAGCTTACAAATGCTCTTGGCACCAGGAAAAAAGTTTCTTCGAAGGACTTTCAAACTATTGCTGTTTTCAATAATATTTTCTATTTCTTCAGTTTTAAACTTTCTTATATCCCTCCTAACACCTTTTAAAGTGTTTCTATTTAGGATTCATAGTTGGTCTGCATTCGTGGTTGCTGGAATTCAATTGCCTTCTTTGTTTCATGAGACTTTTTGTGTCTTCACTAAACTTAACCATAGGCTTTTGATTTTCAGAGCACCGTTTTTGTGTAGCCTTTAAAGTTGTCTTAATTTGTCTATTTAATGCTTCGATATTTGCTTCTTCATTCCTCGCAAGCTTAGCATTCTTCAGCAAAAGCTCTATCTGTTTCAGGTATTCACTCAGGTATTTGACAATAGACCACCTTTGAGGTTTGAGGTACATGTTCTAGAAACATATTTGCCTTCTCTCGTTTTATATTTATAGCGATCCACCTTCTTATCATTCTGCGGTCGGTACTGAATGAAAATAAAATTTATTTAGTACTTTATGATGTGTCGATGATTACATTGTCCATTACATTTTTGGACGTTCCCTCCAACGCTTTTGCTCACTCTTCTTAAAAAAGGAGTTAATCGCGTCAATGGTGTGCCAGGAAGTCAAAGAGCGTATTTCCTGGTTCACTCCTCCGACCATAATCATCTTCACCCATAGCGATCTCAGCATCATCCTGTTTGTACCCAAGCTTAGTATTTAAGTATCCTCTAATAAGGTTGTAATAAGGTGTTATTTGTGCCATCCCTTTGCAATAATTTACTTTAGGCACCACACTTAACATAGCATGAGGGCTCTATACAGACACAAATATTATCTAAAACGATTTAAAATTTATAGTTGGCCAGCGCGTTTTCCAATCAAATTACTGGTGTTAGGGATGGTAGCTTTAATAAGCGTAGTTTTCTTTACATTTTTATTTACTAAAACAATTATTCATTTTCCAAAACTGATTACGGAGTCTAATGGCAGTAAGGAACCTTTTATTCCTGTAAGAGCTATAGTGGCCGTGCCAGTTCCTGATGAACAATTTTTGCTACAGCATCGTACCTCTCTTTGTACTCAGTCGAGGTGGTCATCCTGTAATATGTTGGATAGTTTCTGAGGTTTGACATTCATATCTTCACCTATCCTCCTCAATTGTTGGGTATTTGACTATATATTTTAGGTAGTTACGGCTAGATATAACCTGGTCCTGAATAGCTGGCATCCCTTCGTTTCGGGAAACAGTTGTCCAGAGACTAGCCAGTAGTTCAATGCTACTTTGTCGACTTGTTCTTGCGTAATCTCATTAACGTGTCTTCCGTGCAGGAGACTCTCTCCAGCTTTGTAGCTTCTGGTTGTTGTTCTTATAATGTCGTTGGACCTCGCCTTCCTTTAATCTTAATGGGGTAGAGTCATTCACTGGCATATTACGCTGTGTAATTCTGAACTGGCAGGTTTCCTGTAGAGAAGCTTCGGAGATTTGTTATCTGCTGGTCTAATTGCTTGCTGATATCTGCCAGTCCTCTACCACCTTCATGCCGAAGCAGCGTAGTCTTCTCTATGATGATATTTTTTGAATTATGTTAGCAGTGTACTTGTCTTAACAGTTTCACGTATTTGGTTGTCAGTCTCTCATTCATCTTACGATGGTTGATTTTCTGCTTCTACCTCATCCCCAAGTACTTCACCATTGCCTCGATTTGGTTTCCAGTTTGCATTTGGAAAGATTCCTGTTGTATCTTGCCTTTCATTAAAGTCCATGCGCGGCATTTATTATTTCCAAATTGCATTCGAATATCTGTTGAAAATTTCTCTACTATCATTAGGAGAGTGTACAAGAGATTTCTACCTGGTATGAACTAAATGGTTTTTTTTTAAACAGTCATTCGAGAGAAAAGTTTGCTGGTTAGGGAAGGGACAAATCCTCAATTCTTGCACAGCAGGGTTGTGTAAAATTCCTTGGTGCCAAACAGTGGGGTTGGGAGTAAACCCATCGAGAACAACCATAGTACCCTTCTCTAGGAAGAGAGACTCCCTAGACTGAAAGTTATCTGAATATATGGGACCAACATTACACCGGCATCGGAAGTTAGATATTTAGACATAACGGTAAATTGTAAGCTCAAATGGAATAAATACATTAAAGGAGTTGTAACTAAGGCTACGAGAGCCCTTATGGTGTGCCGAAGCCTGCAGGAAAACCCTGGGAATGTAGACCAGAAATCCTGCGATGGATGTACGCAATGATATTAAGACCCGCCCTACTTTACGGGTGGATCGTCTGGCTCAAGGAAACGGTAAAGCAGAGCATAAAATCAGCTATCAACAAAGTACAACGCCTGGCGTGCATAAGCCTAACAGGCGCAATGAAAACTTGTCCAACACCAGCAAATGACAAGAATCACAAGAGAGGGAGCGGATGATGGATGATGGCCTAGAAAGAATAAGTTAACATCCCTGACAAAGCATAAACCACTTCTTGGACTCTCCAGGGACGATATAGTCAAAAGATACAATTTTGAAAAATACTTCACGGTTGTGAAGAGAAGAATGGAAAAAAACACCACTTGCATTCTCAAATCACAGCAAAGTGCCATAAAATGGTATACAGGGTGAACAGGTGACCGGAGCCAAGAACCAAATTGTCCGAAGCAATGGGAAAACACCCGGACATATTCCTGGCGGATATTAACGCCATAGGAAGATGTGCGCAGTTCAACCTAGACAGAAACTATAGAAAGAAAGAGATCTTCTCACACAGTCAAGCAGCCATCAAAGCGCTGAGCTCTGCAACAATCAGCTCCAGAATGGTATGGGAAAGCCTAGATAGGTTAAATGAACCAGGCAAGAATAACAAATTATCCATTCAATGGTTACCAAGACACGCTGGGATAGAAGGCAACGAAAAAGCAGACCAATTGGCAAAAGTAGGAGCACAAACTCCGCTTTTAGGACCAGGACCTTTCTGCGGCCTAGGGACGCACACCTACAACGATGAATTCAGGAAAGAACAGCGACCCAAATGAATCAGTCTATGGGAACGCCTTCCAGGGTTAAGGCAATGAAAGATATTTCTAGGGCCCTCTCAACCAGGAAGATCAAAACATCCGCACCAGCTTTCTTACGGGCCACTGCTGGCCGGTTGAGAAGGCACTTGGAGGGAATAAAAATTGAAAACGAAGACAGTTGCCGGTTCTGTGAAGAGGGAGAGGAAACCCCGGAGCACCTTCTCACGGAGTGCGAGGCGGTCGCAAACAGGCAAATCGCCTGCTTCGGGTGCTGCATCGTCGAACAGGAGGAACTTCCATCCATAGAACCATCCAGACTACTGGGTTTTATCAAAGCACTGAAGCTGGATGAGTTACTCTGATTAAAAATCACATTCACGGAAGCACCATAGAAGTGGGACACAATAGATCTATACAGGTCGCAGTGTATTAACACCCTCCCTAGATAAATCATTAATTCATTCATCTAGTTATTGCTTGGTAGCTGCCTTTATTTTTAAGTCATTCATAGACAATAGGTGGTTTATTTCGATTGTTTCCGTGTTGTTGTCTAATGGCGAAACCGTAGTTGGTAGAGTTTAATCTCAGGGAAAGAAGGTTCATTGCTAGGCAGAATCACAGCGGACTGAGCGAATCCTCCTGGAATATGCCCCTTTTATTGGTATGGCGTCTGTCGAGATGTTGCAGTCGACTTGATTTCAAGTTTATTCACGTGTAGCACGTTGACATTGCGTATTCTAAAAAGTTCACTATAAAGGAATCAATGAATCAGCCAATTATGAGCATAGAGTCGAATGTTTTCTTGTAGTCGATATATCCACAAAAATGTTTCTTTTCTTGAAATAGGCCTGGTTGCAGATCACAGAATCAATGACCAGTTGTTCTTTACATCCCAATGCATTTATTGTTAAACCCTTTTGTTGATCTGCATTTATTTTATTTTGCTCGCATTGGTCATATATTCGGTGAGCAATGCAAGAGGTTATGATTTTGTGTAGCGTCGAAAGGAAAGTAATTGGTCGATATTTCGCCGGGTCCTATCTATTATGTCAGTCCTTTGGCAGAAAGTAGGTTGCACCCTTGGTAAGAAATAATAGCATAATTTGAGGAGTATCCAGAATATGAGTAAGAAAGATGGGCAGTTTTTCATGTATACTCTACAGTTTTTTTAACCAGTAATTATATACACCGTCAGGTCCTGGGGATTTCCAGTTGTAGATGTTCCCAATACAATTTCTGAGTTCCTCTGTCTTGAATGGTTTATGCCTCATCTCGTTGCAGTTATTGGTGGCTATGTTTTCTTCATTGTTCCAGGTGGCATTAGGATGTGAGTATACTGGTGAAGTTAATTGGTCTCTTCAAAATTATTGAATAACTTCTTTGCTGGGATAGTTGTTATTCACTGTCGAGTTGTTGGAGTTGAGAGTTGTTCTATAAAAGGAACTTTGGGAGTTGTTCTATAAAGGAGACAGTGTGTTGTCTCGTTTTCTCGTATGGCTCTCTTTATATCTTCTCAAACAGCCTGCATAAACAGAGACTTTTATCGAAATGTATCAAGATAATGTTGGGCGGTGATATATTCCACATTATTAGTTATTCTTAATACACCTATATATTGCGTCAACCATTCAATGTTTTTGCAAAGTTCGTCAATTTTCATTTGCACTATTTGCTCCCAAAATGATATTCCGTGGACTGTCCGCGCAGTAGGTAACTGTGTGTAGGGGCATCGATATCTTACTTTTGTACATGTCAGTGGTGTAGGGCTGGCAAATATGTGGCTTCTGCAATAAACTCGGGTAAGATGTTTGTATTCAGAATACTTAAAATTTCTCCAAGTTTCTTCGTAGCACTAAGCTTGGGCAATACCGTCCTACTAAGTGGGTCGATACGACAGTACCCTGTCATAGTTTTTCTCATTTCCTTTTCGAGTTTTTTCGACCAGGCATGTTTGCGTTCTTGCTGCTCTCTGGATACTTCCTGGCCTCTTGCAGTTACTGGCTTCTCTTCTTCGAGTGATATTTGAGGTTCGCCGTTCTCAGGAACTCGATCATTTTCAGCACTATTTTGAATCGCAACTTCGCATGTTCTTTATAGCATTAAGTCGAGTTTCCGGGCTAAGCTCATTTCATGTTGATTTGTGGATACTCTCTACAAAATGCTTCATGTATTTGTTGCCTATAGCCGATGATGTTCTGGCCTAAATTCGTCACCCTATAGTATATGTGCAGTATCTTCTCATTCATAGGTACTGTCAGTTTCATCCTGCCTGAGTGAGAGCTGGTTGAAGTTCCTGCTCAATACCTTCGGAAGGTGGAGCCGGTGATCTTGTTAGGCTCCTTCGTGGGAGTTCTCGTTTTTCCTGACCTCCCTCATGCTGTTGGGATGCAGTTTGTTGCATTTGTTTATATTGTTTGTCATTATTATTATTATTATTATTATTATTATTATTATTATTATTATTATTATTATTACTATTATTATTATTATTATTATTATTATTATTATTATTATTATTATTATTATTTAAAAATGTAATAAAAAGAATAATTAGTAAGATTCGTTTGTTGTAATTAATTAAACTTCTTACATGAATTGCAATTACTTCGCATTATTGGTGTCCATAAATGCCACATTTTCAAGTGCATATTTGCCTAATGATGAACATCACATCTTTTCCTCAAGGATATACAATTGCCCGATTAATGATTCCCATTTTCATAATTGCAGTTATTATTATAAGTATAAATATACAGGTTGCACAATTAGGGTGACAAAATACGATGACTCTATTACTATAACTGCTACAAAATATATGTAGGAAAGGCCGCATTGAAACTGGGACTATTTAAATTTATTGCAAATTTTATCGACTGCGTCAAACACTCAAAGAGACTTAGACACATTTTATGCTTTGTAACCCAAACTAACCCAGGAAGAATTAAAAATTTGTTTCTTTTTGTTAGGTGAAAAAAGGGCTAAAAAAGCTAAATAAAAGTGCGTAAACACAAAAGCTTACACTTTCCAATCTTATTTTTGACAATGTGTGTTTAGGATTCTAAAATCCAATATAATGATGTTCTAATAAAAAGCAATATATAATTTTATGTCACCTTAAATGTTTGATGCTTCCGTATAATTAAAAATAATTTTTGAAATGTGACCTGTAATACTATCTACAATTATGCCCTGGATTTTTTTTTGCAGTTTTTATAACAAGGTGCATCTAGTACTTTGTCACATTAATTGGACACGACATGTCAGGCATAATAAGGTCCCCATAACACCTTTCCTAGGGGAGCCACTGCTTATGAATAATAATGATAATTACTAGCCTTAGAAGTTAATACCGTTATAAGGATTATATCCAGATGGTTTAGGTATACGGCATAATATATAAGGATAGTGTAGATTAGGGTTAGTTCTCCCAACCGAGCTCGGCTCGGAGTTCAAAAACAAATATTTAATTTTGAAAAATCCAGTACATTAATTATAACATTATAAAGCCTTCACTTAGAACCATCGTAACAGAAATGTTATAATTTTTCGTAAAAAAAAAGTTAATTTTTCTGCTCTAAAACATAGATTTCTAATGTGTAAATCTTCCTTGAGCTATAGACGAAGAGTGTTTGAAGGTAAGACTGTATACAGAAATTAGTAAGGAAAATTCATATCATTTTGCTTTTTTTATGCGTTGCACGAGAAATCAACACCCCTCACTTGTTTCTATATATGCCACTGATAGGTAACCGTAAAATATTTTTTAATGTTTTGCTTTTTCAACCTGGTGTTGAAAATGAGCACAACATGCCGGCATGCATGAATTCATGGAGATGTATTTAACTAAGCTCAGAAAATTGAATTTGAAGAAAACGATGAACATTTTTGAACCATAACTTTTAAATTGTAAATGTCCAAAATCAACTGATTGTGTTAAAAGCTGTCTTCTTCTTAAGGTGCTATCTTCATAGAAGGTTGTCTACAAATTCGGCAAAGCGTTCTCTCTGTTCTGTGCTCTTCTTAGCAGTGACTGTGATATATAT
>MU186410.1:0-19424 GCA_016904865.1 Pissodes strobi
TAAAAATCAAAATATGTCAAAATCGGTTAGACTTAGGTATAGGATATTATCTATATATAAAATATATCTAGAATTTTCCGAGCAATTCAAAAATACCTCAATATACAGGGTATTCTATTTAAAATAAGAAAGTTGATACTTGTCCACGAGAATACGAACACCCTGTATATATATAAAAATATAATATTTTAAAAGCTTAAGTAAATCCAAAGGACTTTTCTATTAAACTTTTTTTAGTACACCCCATAGATTCTGAGATAAGGAGTCATCCCGTAATAAACGGACCACCCTCTACATTATTTATTTTCACCCTGTATCACCAAAAGATTATCGCTTAAGGACTTACATGCATCCCTTTGGAACGGTCATATTAAGTCCATCGATGATGACGTTCGGGTGCGATTTGCTTCCATATCGTTTATATGCTCGCCTAACACATACAGCCTGTTGTCTCCTGGTTTGAACTGTAGACTGTTGGGCTTTAAATTGTCGCCTCCGGAGCTCAAGTTCTGTTGCATCTTCAGTCATCTTGTGTCTGGAAAAACGTATACTAAGTAAAACGTCACTTGTCTGTATATTGAAAATGCAGCACAGGACTTTAACGGAAACTGGACTACTAGTTATCTCAGTCATGTCATAATATTTACTACTAGGATATCAATGAAACCAAAAGTTTTTTAAATGATTGAAAATACTACTTTCGTTCTTGGTGGCTGTTCATATATTGCTCATAGAGGAATATAAAAATAAAGAGAGTGTTTTATTCTTATGGGAAAATTGGCATTGAGTTTTGACGCACTGCGCAATACCAGCCGCGCATGGAGGCGCTAGCGTCAGTGGAACTAAAAGCACAGCTTACTATAAATTATCTAGTAAGCTGTGCTAAAAGTATGCTGTCGAGAATTCACAAATGGCGGTTTGACGGTTGTTGATTAAAGAAAGCCGGTTTAATCAATCTATTATTTTAATTTAAAATTGTTCTGGAGCAATGGTGGATGGAGGTATTGGTGGTGCGAGTAGCAGCCGTTGGTAAGCAGCTATTTTCTGTTGTGAATTTTGTTCTTGAAATATTTAAAAACTGTTAAATTTTATTTTTGGTTCTATTCGAGTTAATTAGTTTTTGAATATTAGAAATATATTGTGATACGTCAACACTATTTACCTATTTTGTTCTGTTAAGAGATTTTTTTTATGTTATTTTGATTGCATTTACTACCTCATGTTTTTTAATAAACTTTGTAACAAAATGCAAAATGTGTATATTTTCTTTCTTACACCCTAAACTATTCTTTGGTCCAAACAACGCCTAAAGTTTAATGTATACTCGCATTTAATTCAACCAGGCGCATTATGGATTTATCTGCGATAAACTAATGTATTTACAGGGTTCTCTCTTTGCTTTAATCTCTATTAAGAAAAACGCTGTAATCGTTTGTTGCAGATAAATTCATAAACCGTCTAGTTATATGGAATACGACTAAAATAAAAATAACATTTGAATAGCCCGCCGCCTTTCTTCTGTCGATAAAACAGGAACATGTTTTGTCAACATAGATTATTAGCATTAGTTCAGTAAGCCGCCCTTAGTGTCGCGTAAGTAAACATCATACGTCATTATTGTCATTAAACGGTGTGCCAATATTTTACAAGGGAATGGATACTCTCTTTACTTTTATATTCCTCTATGTATATTGCTCAAATTATAGCTGGTATTATATTGCCATGGCTTTAAATTAGATTTGTTTATAATGATCACTATTGAAAATTGAAAAAAATAGGATAAACCCAATTTGATCAGGGCAAGATATTATTCTTTTCAAAATTGAACATATTTTATGATTAGAGCCATTGATTCGAAAATAAGAGCATCATATGGCATTTAGAGAAATTAACCTTAACTCATCTACCTATAAATCCAATCATGAAGCTGTCTGAAAAATATTTGATGATATTGCGAAAGTAAACATGGCGATGTTCAGGTGTGGCAGGGGATAGCTGTGAGATCCCCCAAATATTGGTAACTTTGTTTTATGGAACAGAAAATGTATGTAAGACGATTCTGAAATTTTACTCACAAACTCATTGCCACAAATATCTTTTTGGCAAGGAATTCAAAACAAGATGGGAGTGAAGGTGACTTGGAAGAGCAAATCAGAAATCAGTTGAGATTCAATTTAATCATATAACTTCTAGCATCATAAGGATATGATTAAAATTGTTCAGTTTTAATCACGTGTGATCATTATGTAGAAACTAAAGTACTCGTATACTTAGAGACTTCTTTCTATGCGTAATTTTACTCTTATACTGGCTAAAATTGAGCAGCATTTTAATCATACGATTGGATGAATCTCTGGGAGGAAACAAAGGGACATATACTAAAAGGTTATCTAAAGTAAGTATAACACTGAGAAGATTGCAGTGTCATAAAAGGATCAGGAACGAAGAAAATATTGTTTGGCAGTTAATGCACATTATCACTTCAGTGAAGACTCCAAACCATAGGCCGGCCGATAGATTTGCTCAAAAAAGCACTGAAAACCTTTCGGTCACAACCACACTGTCTGGAAAAGTGACGACGGGACCAATTCTAGAATAGACGCGGATAGAAATTTACTGTTTTGCCTGTCATTGTTACCAACACTACCTATAGATCGACCCGTCAAAACACAGATTGGCAATACTTGTCCAGCACACCAACACTAGCAAAAACAATCGTTTAAGACCTAGATCTCATAAAAATTTAATTCTAAAAACGATATGCCACAAGATAAAACCGCAATAGCAAAAATCCGGAAACAGGAAGAGTGGCTATTATGTAGAAACAATATACCTACTAAAAGGCTCTCTAAAACAAGTATAACACTGAGAAGTTTGCAGTGTGATAAAAGAATCAGGATCAAAGGAAATATTGTTTAACAGATAATCCACATTATAAATTCAGTGAATGTTTTAATAACGTTTTAAATTAAATTAATTTTCCTTTTTTATGTTGCTTCTTTCTCATCTAGTTTTATACCTTTACCTTTTTTATTACTGTAGGTTTTATTGTTTTATATTTTAGAATTGACTATTTATATAAATACAGCTTTAAACTTAACCTAACGTTGAACATTTGCTTTTATAATTAATGCAAACGCACTAATAAATGAAATGAGCTAGAGCTTTTCTAATTTTTTTCACAATTATAAAAGCCCCTCAGAACCAATTCCTATTTAACCAGCATACAAGACAGATAGACAAAGAAGACAAACTTGAAAAAAAATCAATAATTTGTGTCCGCATATTTGAAATAAACAACAATGTTTGTTTTCAAATTCAGTTTCAGTGCATATATCAAAAATCCGAAAAAGTTTGGAAAAGTCGTCATTATTTAGAAACTAAAGTAGTGGCGTACTTAAATACTTCGATGCCTAGTTTTGTTCCTATACTGTATAAAATTCGGCAGTTATATTTTGACCGTTTATTGGAGGAAGTTCTGGGGAGCAAATATAGTAGATTGTAGATTGCTTTCGGCTAGTTTCAGCCGCCCCGCCCGGTACTGTTATCTTTACAGATATTTTGTGCATGACTCTACAACTCAATTTGTGTCCAAAAGACGTAAGCTTCTTCCAAACGAAGCTATTTTCTTGGGAAGTAGTTGTCTCACTTCTTGAGGTGATAGCTGTACTCCTTCCAGGTATTTGAGCCTTTTGCACAGTTGGATTGGACATTGACAGAGTAAATGTTCTGCGGTTTCAGTTGCATTATTGCAAAACCTGCATAGGTTATCTTCTGCTTTTCCTATTGCCTTTAGGTGGCATTTTACCGGACAGTATCCAGTTAGCAGTCCGGCGACAATTCTAATATCTGCCCTATTCATGTCTCAGAACTGCTCTGCCCTTTTCGCAAAGATGGTGATAAAACTTTTCGCATGTCTTAGTTCTGGAGTGTTTCTCCAATAGGATGACAGTTGGCATTTTTCCCATTTGTTTAGTTCTTCGGTGATGTGCTCTTCATAAGGCCATAATAGGGCTCTGGACCATAATATGGTGTCCCAGCTCCTTCTTTCGCAAGGCAGTTTGCTTTTTCGTTGCCCTCTATACCTCTATGGCCAGGAACTCACATTAAAGTTACCTGGTTGCGTGTTGCTAATTGTTTTTAAGTTTGGTTACATTCTTAGACCAGCTTTACTATGCGCTTGAAAGCTTTTAGAGCTTTTAGAGCCGCCTGGCTGTCTGAGAATATGTAGATGTGCTTTCTGTGAAGTTATTGTGAGACTCTTCTGCAAATATATTTATGGCAAGCACTTCCGCTTGGAAGATGGTTATATATTTGCCTAGCGGTTTGGAAAGCTTAGAGTTTGAACCTGAAATGCCCAATCGTGCTCCTTTTGCTATTTTTGAACCATGTGTGTACCACAGCGATGTGTTATCGGCCTGAGGTAGTTTTTTACTCTCTCATGATTGGCAGTCATCAATAACCACTGCGAATTGAACATGTAGGTTCAACATGACCGTCATTTGGTCACTTGGTTTGCTGGCATTTTCCAGTTCTATTTCTTCAAAGATGCGTAGGTGACCAGTCAAATCTCCAGGCTTGAACTAGTAAGAGATTCTCTAAAACCAGTGTCACATTGAGAAGTTTGCAGTGTGATAAAAGGATCAGGAGGAAACAAAATATTGCCTAGCACATAACGTACATTATGAATTCAATGAATCTTTGACTAATTTAAATTAAATTATTTTCCTTTTTTATGTTTCTTTGTGAACTTGTTGCATATTCCTAGTCTAATTTTAGACCTTTGCCTTTTTTATTATTGGAGTTTCTATTGTTTTATATTTTAGAATTACGGCATTAAACTTAACCCAACGTTAAACATGGGCTTGTATAATTAACGCAAGCGCTCTGATAAATTAAATGAGCTAAAGTTCTTCTAACTTTTTTCATACAAGCCATTCACAAGCAGTTTCAATTTAATCAATATACAAGTTAATTGGAAAAAAGCGAATCTTAATCAAAATATTAGATAAAGAAAACAATCTCGAAAAAAAAATTATAATCAGAGACACGATTTGTGATTTGTTACAACAATTAATTTTTAAATAAATATAGCCAACATAACAGGTATTTTACCTGAATTTACAGGAATAGTGAAAGACGTCATCAAAGTAATATATATTGAAGAACCTGTATAATACGCAAGTGACTAATGAGAATCATTGGTTTTGATGACATGATTTAATGAAGGCCCGAGGTTCATTTGTATATTTTAGTACCTACTTAAAGCAGATATTCAGAAATACGATCCAGTATCATTTTTAAGAGTAATGAAGAGGAGATGCAACTGGTATAATTTATTAGGTATCTAAATAAGACGATATTACGAATGGAAATGAGAAAAACTACACACCATTATAATTTGATAAAATTGCATCAAAATATCAATATTAATTAATACCTAAGCATCTAGATCAAAGTCTTGAGCCTAAGTAGCAGTGCTATTTTTAATGAGGCAGACATAAATTGGCTTCATGTAATGGATTATTGATGATCTAATCGGAATAATAGCATTACCAGCTTTTATAATTTAATTTCAAGATTTATCAAACTTGGTCAAAATTTTGATGGTCCAGAATTGGTGATGGATGTATTGTGATCAGAGAAAAAAACGGTTAAATTAGAAAAGTTTTAGACAATTTTGTTATACAGGGTGATTCATGAGGAAACGTCAATACTTCAGGTACGTATTCAAGGCCGAAAATAAACATAAAAGTCTATATAAACATGTGTCCGCTAGGCCTCCGTTTTCAAGATACAGGGTGTTAAAGTTTTTATTTAATTTTCCTATTTTCTAAATAAAATCTATGAAAATGTAAATATTGTAGTTAAACTTCATATCCGGGGGTTTTTTGGTATGACGAATTCGAATCCAATCTTAGTATAGCTCTTACTTGTAGGGGGCGCCACCTACATGGCTTTCCACTTCTTTGGACAATCACAACCTTTTGGTATGACTCCGTATTACATTTTTAAGTAAAATATATTATTCCTTTGTCATTTTTACGTAAAACAGGTATACTTGTTAAGAGTTGATACGAGCAACCGTTTTCGAGATATTTGGATTTAAAACAATTTCGATGCATGTGATTTTTTATCCCAAAACTTTAAAAGTTCCTTATTTGCCCAAATTTAAACGCGTCTTGGCACAAAGCTTTGAAGTGAAGAGTTAACACATTTTTTGAGATGTGTATTCAGTAACTCAGACATAAACTTAATAATAATGATTTTAATAAAAATTAAATAAGCATAATTTGTTTAGTTTATGTCTATCACTGAATACATACCTCAAAAAAATGTGTTAACCCTTCACTTCAGAGCTTTGTGCCACGACGCGTTTAAATTTGGACAAAAATATAAACTTTTAAAATTTTGGAATAAAAAACCACATGCATCGAAATTGTTTTAAATCCAAATATCTCGAAAATGGTTGCTCGTATCAACTCTTAACAAGTATACCTTTTTGGAGTAAAAATGACAAAGGAATAATTTGTTCTACTTAAAAATGTAATACGGGGTCATACCAAAAAGTTGTGTTTGTTCAAAGAAGTGGCAAGCCATGTAGGTGGCACCCTCTACAAGTAAGAGCTATACCCGAGTACATCCACCACCGAGTAGCGACATTACGGGTTTCAATTTTCATGGCGCCTGCGCGAAATAGATTGTTTAGCTGTCATATGACGAAGCAAATGATGTTTCATTTATAGTCAGGCGGTTGATGTATTTGTTGCGATCATGGGTCAAGTTTCGTTTAGCGGAAATCCGTTAGGAGAGGAATAAATTTATTTTTTTTGGTATTAAAGTATCTCTTTCAACGCAGGACAATCAAAATTTTTCGCCGCAAATACATCATTGTCATTTTCGAAAAAAAAAAACAATTAAAAGTTTAGAAGAGTGAAAATGTATTTGAAAAAAAAATCTTGGCTAAGAGTGCCTCTCTACCTCTCTAACTCAAATTAACCAGAGTAAAAAGACTCTTCACTATTCCCAACTAACCAAAACTAACCCAAACCAACCACAGCTCTTCCAAACTAATCAATAGAAACCAACACTGACCCAAACTAACCAAAACCAACTCAGACTAATCAAGATAAACTCAAACTAACCAAGACTAAGCAAAACTAACCCTAATTAACCAGAGTAACCCAAACTAACCTAAACCAACTACAGCTAATCCAAACTAACCAACACTAACTAAAACCAACCCAAACTAATCAATAGTAACCCAGACTAACCAAAACTAACTCAGACTAAGCAAAACTAACCCCAATTAACCAGAGTGAACAAAGCAAAAATAATCGAAACTAACTTTAATTAACCGAACAAGCCCAATGAGACAAGCGCGCTACGCGCTTGATCTATCCTACCTAAGAACCAAAATTAACCCAAACTAACAAAACACACGGATCTACTATGTCAATTTAAATAATTTCTATAATTGTATTTTCCATATGAGGAATTTCCGCGAAAAAAATTGTACATGTTTGATGAGCAAATTACTTGCCAAATAGAATTATTATCTAATTTTCATCTCCATAACAGATTTCCGATATCCTATACCAAAAAAGAAACAATAGGAAAATTATCCAAAGACAGGTTTTAGTTCAATTATGATATAAGTAAAAAAAAATCGAATTTTCTGGAAAACAAATCATTTCCTCAGGAAAAAAAAATGATATTCTTGTGTAGAATCGTCCTATAGACCGATATTTTTTGTAGCCGATTTCCGCTAAAAGAAATTTGAGCCGCGATCATTGTGAAAAGGATGCTGCATCAGGCAGTTGATGTATTCATTGCGATCATTGTACGTACGTACGTTTGTCCAGAAATAGTATTCTCTTTAGTCGTTTGTGATTTACATTTTTTCCTAGTTTTAATGCACCCGTGTCTCATATCTGAGACATCCGCGCAACTTTAATATTTTTAACTAGCTATCAATTTTATGTCAAAATGTATTTTTTAGCCCTACCAGCTGTATCCCACTGGCATTCGATTCGTTTCTCATTCCCAGATCTAACGCTATGCAACACGACTAGTCTGTCATGAGTACCTAAAAGTCACCCTCACCCACCCCTAAGACAATTTAATGTAAACAATAACTTTTAACAGATTACGTAAGTTTAGTTTTCCAAAATATACCACATAAATACATATTACTTCGTTTCGTTCGTTTTTACAGTTTATAAAATTAGGGGTGGTTGTAAAAACCAAAAAAAAAAACATGCATTCGATTCGTCTCAATCCCCGATCTAACGCGGTTAGTTTAACTTATATAAACTTATTTTAACCATATGAGTGAATTCCGATAATTTATACTCAATTTTAATAGATTTGGTTAGTTCTGGTTAGTTGTCGAATCAACATTCGGTTAGTTTAACTTATTCTCAACAATCTCAACCTAATTTAGTCATTTGAGTCGGTTCTGCTAGGTTATAATCAATTTTAATAGATTTGGTTAGTTTGGGTTAGTCGTCTATTCAACTTTCATTTAATTTCACTTAGTCTCAAGTTATTTTACTTATTTGAGTTGGTTCCAATATGTTGTAACCAATTTCAATAGAATTGGTTAGTTGTGCAATCAACTTTCGGTTAGTTGCACTTAGTCTCAACTTATTTTACTTATTTGAGCCGGTTGCGATACGTTATAATCAATTGTAATAGAATTGGTTAGTTTGGGATAGTCGTCCAATCAACTTTCGGTTAGTTTCACTTATTCTCAACTTATTTTAATTAATCATTTGAGTCGGTTCCGATCAATAACTCATGTTCCGATACTTTTGCCACACTCTTTATATTATAAAACAAATTGAATCATACCCGCGATGATACCAATTATTTTCGTAACGCGAGACGAATATTTGAAAAGCATGTCGTGACGCGGCCTTGAAAAATGACCGTAATGAAACCAAAGAAGTATTCACTTCAAAAATCATTTATATTGCAGTACTATTTCTGTTAATTTGTTTCACCAAATTTGATTTTCTTAGACTATAAATTAAAAATGTTTCTTTTGTGTGTGATAAAATAAAGCAAACAAAATATTTTCTTTTAATAAAGGTTTTCAATGATATTCATATTAATTCAACCGCAAATATCCTTATTTCATTAAATCCACTTCAAATTATCGACAGTGTAAACGAGTTCTTCACAATTTAACCAGTGAAATAGGTTGTTTATCCGTCAAACACGTCAAATGAGAGAGAAAGAAAATTTGGCCCCCAAATATCAAAGGTTCCGACGGTTTCTGTCGCTACTCGGTGGTGGATGGTGGTGGATTAGATTCGAATTCGTCATACCAAAACACCTCCGGATATCAAGTTTCACTACAATATTTTATTTACATTTTCATAGATTTTATTTAGAAAATAGAAAAATTAAATAAAAACTTTAACACCCTGTATCTTGAAAACATAGGCCTCGCGGACACATGTTTATATAAACATTTATGTTTATTTTTGGGCCCTGAATACGTACCTGAAGTATTGACGTTTCCTCATGAATCATCCTGTATATCGAAAACTGACTGCTCAAAACATTTCTCAAAAAATCTGCGTTCATGTCATCGTGATAATCATCAGTTTTCTTTAACCGAAACCGCCTTCTATAAAGGTCATTTTTAATATCAATATCAATATATGCGCAGTTTCCTTTACAAGAAGGGGCATTAATCCCAGTAAACTATCTTTCAATGACATATTTGCCAATCATGTATTCCTACAAGGTTATAAAATTGGACCTTTTTCGGATTCTCGGATGTTTTATTACTGTTTTATTACTTTCTCTAATTTTAAAAGGAACTTGATCATTTTATTATTTAGCTAAATTTAGATTTCGACGTTTCAGTTTCTATTTTACTTAAAAATATATTTTAGGGTTGTTTTTCATGGTAAAGTTATTTTTGCTCTAGTGTTTGGTCGCGTTTAAGAGAGAAACCTAGGTGATTTTGTTATTGTATCCAATATCAGAAATAAAGGAGGTGATTATTAACTAAAACGATGAAACTAAATCCTAAATAATTGGATTAATCCTAGAATTATTGTTATGAGCAAAAAATTAAAAAACCTTTTTCGGATAGTCAAAAACACGAATAATGTTCTACAAGATAGATACAAAGAAGAAAAGAGGCAATACAAAAAATAATTAACGAAACTAAAAATCATATCATAGCAATCTAATAAATAATAGTACAAATAGGGCCAAAACAACCTGGCAGTTACTGAACCCCCAGTTGTCTCTAATATTTTTTCCAAGGATTAACCGGAAATAACAGATAAAAGCTTACAGCAGAAATTTGGCAACAATAGAGCTACTGAATGCACTTTGCTGTCCAATCCAGTTAACTGTAGTATGTATCTGTTTTATACCAATAAAGAAGAGGTACTGTTTGTAATAAATTGCCTTAAAAATTAAAATTCAGTAGGCATTGATTGCATAAGTGTAAAAATAATTAAACATGTAAAAATTCTACTTGATAATGGAGACTTTGTCGCCGACCTCTTTTTGATCTCTCTCGGGCATTTGACTGCTTGGAGAGGAGCTTTCTTTTGGCTAAATTGCAGACAGTGGGTCTTAGGGGCCTCATTCTGGATCTCTTGGAGTCCTATCTAACGGACCGAATTTTTTCTGATAGGATTGAAAGAGAGATATCCGGGGAGCGGGCTTTGGAGAGTGGAGTTTCCCATGGCTCAGTACTGGGACCACTGTTGTTTCTTGTTTTCATGAACGATTTACCAGAGAATTTTAGGGAATTTATTGTTATGTTTGTTGATGATTCGTCCTTGGTGATGTTAGGGCATTCCCCTGGGGACTTAGCCACTAAAGTAAGAAATTTTGTTAACCAATTTGATAATTGGTGCAAATTAAATAATTTAATAGTGAATCTTGATAAAACTGTATATATTAATTTTAAATCAAAGTGGACTGGGGATACTGTGGATGTGAGCTCATTTGTTCCGGCGGTTTCTACAAAGTTCTTAGGCATTTATGTGGATCAACTTTTGTCTTGGAATGACCACTTGGATTATGTTTGTATAAAAGTGAATAGTGGAATATTCTAATATCAATTATTAGTCAACACTATAATCAAAGAACTTTAATAGATGTTTACTATTCCCTAATATACTGTCACTTGTCATACAATGTTATTCTATGGGCTAACTGCATGTTTATAACTCCATAAAGGGCAATTCGGCTAATTTTTAATCTTTTTAATAGAGAGAGCTGTATAGACAGATCTTTATTAGTAAGGGACTGTTGACATTTCCTTGTATTTATATCTACAAAACTTTATTATATATTAGAAATAATTTCAATAAGTGTACTCGTAACTGTGATCAACACATACACGGAATGCAAGCATGTTCTCAACAGATAAGCATGTATCGGCTCTATATGAATGTTCCCTAATATATCTTGGAGAGAAATTAAACTATACTAAGTTTAAGCTAAAAATTAAGAATCTTTTAATTAATAAATGCTATTATACTGTGAGCGAATATCTTAATGATACGGATCTTCACAATGCTGCCATGCCACATTGAGGTGATGTTTGTTTAGTCCAACAACTGTTTGTTAACTAAATGTTTTTTTTTTCAGTTTAAATAGCTGTAGTGAGTTAGTTATATCTATTTTAAGTGTGTTTTTATTTTTTCTTCAACTATGTTGACATGTACATCCATATTTGTATGGCCTAAGTACTAATAAAATTTTGATTTTTTTTTTAACTTAAATTTAAAAATAAAGTTGAAAAATTACATTAGCATTAATTTCAAAATATAGTGAGACTACACTGGCATGGCTTTCAAGTTCTTGTTTAGTTTCAAGGGAAATAAATTGTTTAACTTCTTAGCCCATGGAAAATCCAAGGATTTACCAATGGTATCATAACAGCTGCTTTTAAGTTGCGGAGTTGCCAAGTTGGTGAATTTTCCCTAAAAATATATTTAGGGTTGTTTTTCATGGTCAAATTATTTTTACTCTTTGGTTGCGTTTAAGAGTAGAGAAAACATTAACTAAATCGTTGAAACCTAAATTTATAAATAAAACTTGATTAAATTAGCATCAATTTAAAAATATAGTGAGACTAAACTGGCAGGATTTTTTCTGTACATACGATGTATGCTTAAGTCCACACGATAGAAGAGAAAAATTCAAAAAGCGAGAATTTCCTCCAGATTATTCGGTTTTCCAGTGATAAAATATTAAGTGATGACGAAAAGTTTAAATTCAACTAGCTCATCATGTATAAAAAGCATGATCATTTCTTGTATTCATTGTCGATTCTAGTCAGGTTTTCGATTTTTCATTAAAAAAAATTACTTCGAGAAAAAAACCCTGATTTCTTTGACCTTCAAATCGATGTTTTTACATTTTCCCTGAAAAATCTATTGTCTCGAAATTTTCGAAACAGAGAAAGATTTAGAGAGTTTTTCTCCTAGAAAATTAATTACTTTTTCACTAGTTATCACACATCAAGCAAAATTTTGAAAACCACATTTTTGACGTAAAAACTCGGGCAGGAAAAAATCGGCCCCCCAATTATTGCCTAAAAATTTTCCAAATCCCAATTTTCCTCTCGCACGCTGACTTTACCCGAATGAGTGATAGCCGAGCGTGACTCATCACTCCTGACGGCTTAATTTTATTCACTGCTCAACAAAAAGTGCGCTTAACGTGCTTGACTGTTTCTCACTCTCGTTTGGCTTGGGTCATGACTTTAACTGAATGAGCGTCACATAGCCGAGCCTGACGCGTCACGCAATCTCATCCACTACCCAGGAAAACTGGGCCGAATGCGCCAAAAGGAATTTTTACTTCAAAAAGTTTCTCTACATAAAAAAAATGACATTTGGAATTTAAAGCAGAAATTGTCCAGTTTGGTGAAAAAATAAAAAAATTGAGTTTTAAAACCAGGTGACATTTGTTTAGGAAATGGTCCATCGCTAATGCCGCAATATTGAATTAAGAAATATTGGCTTTAAAAAGAAATGGCCACTTGTGGTATGTTAATTAAAAGAGAATTGTCTAAAAATATAATCACGGTTGTATTTAAAATTCCCGACTTACGGGCAACCAGAATGTGTTAATCAATTATTGCTTTTGCATCGAAAATATAAACCTTCAGTCCAAATATCAAACTGGATGGCAATCTGTAAAGTGATTTCGCTGACACCCGGTATATTAATATTATACAAAATCCCCGAATATAACTTTACATAGAATCTATTGCATGGACTAAGTAAAAGTTTAAAAACGCGTCTCAAGATTTTCACTTATCAATGAACTGAGCCGAATATAATTTAATATGAGAATTAACCTTGATCCACAAAACGGCAACATTAATGATGTTAATAATTGTGCAAGACCGCCGCCGTAATATGTAATATGTCATTATGTAATTGGCAAACGTGCCAACCGTTTGTATAAGAGATGAAATGCATGGATTGTTTTAGAAACCGTTTTTTTGGAATCGTTGCGATATTCGATACGCTTTATAAGCGCTTCTTTCTTTTCGTTTGTTGAAATGCTATAATAGATCAGCAGCATATACGTACAATATTTATATCCTCTAAAAATACTTCCGATTTCCTTGAGAATGCACCGAACTACTTGAAATCAGAAGTAATACCCTAGTAAGTTCAAACTCTTCCTTGGTGGGGATGAAAATGGGGATCCTAACGTCTCACTTATCGAAAAAAAAATAAAAGTAGGATTTACTGCGATTTACCGTCTAGTGAAAATATCGATCAACAGAGAAAATTGTTGTAATCCTAAAAAGGTTGCAACTTTGAGTTAGTTGAGACATATAGAGGTAAAAATGGGTTTGTTGTTGGACCTACTGCCTGTCAGATATTGATACTGTTACGTTTTCTCGTGGGTTCTGAACGAAATTTCAACTTTTACTATTTCCAACTAATAATCTCTTTATTCTTTATTACCCTATACAATTAAAGACACTAAACTACTCTTATAACGTTACAACTATTAGATCTTTACAGTTCAACACTCAATGATTAACTAACTAAAACTCGCCGCTATCCGCTATTTGTATACAATCTAAAATCTATCACGAATATTCGGGAAGAAGCGAGGCCACTCTATATGATCCTCCACCAAGGCATCTAGAGAATTCCACAGGTCCGTTAGGCTAGCCTCCCCGGTTGGATTTCTTTTGCCAGAATGCTAGCACAAATAAAGGGCACCTAGCACACCAATTTTAAGAGCTAGCACACCAACACTTTAGAACAAAAATGCCCTTGAATTCGGGGGGGCAGGTTAACGCTGCCCCCCCCCCCCCCGGTTGAATTCCTTTTGCCAAAATACTAGCACAAATAAAGGGCACCTAGCCCAACCTAGCACAAACCAAAATGCTAGCACGAGTAAAGGGCACATAGCACATCAATTTTTAGAGCAGCCGAAATCGCTAGCAC
Organism: Pissodes strobi; assembly: GCA_016904865.1. Classification (NCBI taxonomy): domain Eukaryota; kingdom Metazoa; phylum Arthropoda; class Insecta; order Coleoptera; family Curculionidae; genus Pissodes; species Pissodes strobi. The sequence continues at coordinate 14,469 of MU186410.1, forward strand.
AGGGCCTTAAGATCTAGCACAACCTAGCACAATTTTTTTTAGTTAGCATACTCATAGTAATAAGGATATCCTTTAATTTATGAGGGGGGGGGGAGGTGGCTAGGTTAACGCTAGCACCCCCACACCTTTTTTAACTGCAATACTGGCTAGCACAGCTTCTTTGGAGCTAGCACAGTCTAGCACAACTACATTTTTGAAAATAATAGACCACAAATTCGGGGGGGGGGGAGGGATGTCAAGTTAACGTTTGGGTTCTTTTGAGTGTTGGTAAAGACAAAGAAAATTCTACTACGATAGATAATTGTTACAGGAGTGTGCTTAACACCTAGCACAGCCTAGCACAACCATTTTAGGGCAATTAGTATTAGAGAGAATAATTTATGCGATTCGAGGTTTAGTTTCAGCGTAGCGCCTACTTTTGCACAATTTTATAGTCTACACCAACAAAGTTTAGCCCAGCTATAGATAATATATTTAATATGTTAACAAAGAGACAAATTTAGAAAATGGACACTTAAAATTTTTGTGCGAAATACAAGAAAGAAGGTTAAAAGAACTAGCAAGGCAAATTCATCTTCAATAATTTTTAAACAATTCAATATACTAACCGACTAACCCAAACTAAATAAAACTTCTTGGTTATTGCTATTGTTATTAATAGTAGTAGTATTAAGTATTAGTTGTGTTTAATGGGACTTTAAGCTCTGAAAGCACCAAAAAGCCTCAAACCCCTTAAAATTGTTGTGCTAGCTGGTGCTAGGTCTAAGCTGTTGAGCAAAATCTCACCCCATCCCCTATATACTCAATTGTAGTGGTATACTAGCTCTCAAAATAGTTGTGCTACCCTATGCTAGGTCTAAGCTTGCTATGCTAGCCATTTGACGGAAAAATATTAACTGAGGGGCGGCTAACAAAACAAAAATTCACCCCATCCCCTATATATTCAACTGCAGGAGTGCGCATGCTCTCAAAATAGTTGTGCTACCTTATGCTAGGTCTTGCTGTGCTAGAAATTTGACGGAAAATATTAAGTTGAGGGGGGGGGGGGGGGGCGGGGAAGTGCCCCCCCCCCCTCGCTTTAAATACTGTGTGCTAGGTTATGGTAGATAGCACATTCCTATAATAATTATCTTTACCAACCCTCAAAAGAACCCAAACGTTTTGCGGCCTGTTATTTTCAAAAATGTAATTTTGCAAGCATTTCTTTTAGTTGTGCTAGCCTGTGCTAGTTCCAAAGAAGCTGCGCTAGCCAGTATTGCAATTAAAAAAGGTGCGGGGGGGGGGGGCTAGCGTTAACCTATCCCCCCCACATAAATTAGAAGATATCCTTATTACCATGAGTGTGTTAGCTCTAAAACAAATTGTGCTAAGTTGTGCTAGATCTCAAGGTCATGTGCTAGCGTTTTGATGAAAAAAATCAAACGGGGGGTTAGAATGGGTTGGGGGGAGGGGGGGGGCAGGTTAACGGTCCTTTTATTTGTGCTAGCATTTACGCAAAAGAAATCCAACCGGGAGGAGGGGTAGCATTAACCTGCCCCCCCCCCCCCCCCCCCCTCCGAATTCAACAGCATTTTCGCTCTAAACTGTTGGTGTGCTAGGTGCCCTTTATTCCTGCTAGCATTTTGGCAAAAGAAATCCAACCGGAGGAGGGCTAGCCTAACGGACCTGAATTCCACAGTTCCTGCATCTTCGCGGCGGGCGATGAGTCATACACAGACGCGGCAAGGCGAGTTTTATAGGGTAGCACAAAAACATTCAGATGGTTGCTAGACATGTCATTGCCTCTCTTTTAAACCTGATCGTCCCGATCAGCTACTTTATGTCCGTGATATACTTTCAGCCTGTCGAGGTGGACAACTTTCAGTTTGCTTCTGGAGCTACGTTGAATTCTATACACTACGTCATTAATCCTTTCAATGACTGTATAGGGCCCTTCCCATACTGGCGTTAGCTTGGGAGATCTTCCTTCCTTCCTCTGCAAAATATATAACCAGACTTTCTCGTCCATCTTAAATCCCATCGCTTTGGGATCATATCGTGTGTTCATTTGGTCACTGGCTTTCTCCGTGTTTTCTCTGACTAATTCATGGATGTATACTAAGAGAGTCAGCGTTGTCTTGAATTTCCATATCCTGGTTGTCTGGCGTTCCGAATAATAGGTCACAGGGTAAATGGAGTGCTAGTCTATATGCCATCAAAAATAGTAGTATGTGTTGGTTCCAATTTTTCTGAGGTTCATCTACGACCTTTGACAAATGTTCTTCAATGGTCTTTTTAAACCTCTCAACCATGCCGTCTGATTGTGGATGTAAGGCTGTAGTCCGTGTTTTATGGATGTTGAGTAAATCACCAGATTTTCTGGAAAACCTTGGATTCGAAGTTGCGTCCTTGATCCGAGTGCAGCTCTAACGGAACACCAAATCTGCTGAATAGGTTATTCACGAGGACCTCTGCTATGGTAACAGCTTCTTGAATGGGGATCGCAAATACTTCAGGCCATTTACTGAAGTAGTCAATTGCCACTAAAATGTACTTGTTAGCATTATTTGTTTCTGGAAAAGGGCCAGCTACATCAATGGCGATACGTTCAAACGGTGGCCCACATTATACTGTTCAATTTTTCCCGCAGATCTTGGTTTCGGTCCTTGACTTGCGGCACAGGTTAAGCACTGCCGACAACACGATTTCACATCCTTTTTTTTAATTTATAGACGGAGAACATGCATTTACGCACTAGCCTCCATCTTCGCCATTGGGAGGAGAGTGTGGGACTCCTCCACCCAGAAGAGATGGTTCTACCCACTAAAAACCGTCTGTTGCTTATCTTCGCTTAGACAGAACCGGGATCACCAGCAGGTATACATCAATTCTGTCGACATTTTTATTATTCTAATTCTGTAACTTGGGAATGTATTCTTTCGTCCTGCTCTTTTTTCTGCATAATTGTTATTATGTGTTTATGTATTATGTTCCACTTATTTGCCTCTGTTTCGATCATCTTTATTATTAGATTGTCAACTCCTATTTCCTCACCAATTGTGGCTATGAGGTTTTACCGTTGCTCCGTCCATCGTTGGCAAAGAAACAGAGTGTGTTCCGGGGTATCGGCGTCCTCACAATATATACATTTATCATCGACCACCTTCTTAATCCGGAAAGTATACGAACGAAAGGAACCATGTCCCGAAACAGCCTGTGTCAAAAAGTAGTCTGTGGTTCGGTTATTGCAGCTTACCCAGGCCTCAATGTTTGGAATTAATAGTTTGTCCACTGTGCATTAGTTTCATTCATTTGCCATTTTTGTTGCCATTTTCTTACTGTTTCTTCTCTTGTTCCTCTTTCATTTCGTCCTTGTTCTCTCTTAGCTCTTTCTTCTATAATGAACTCAATCGGTGGAATACGAGTAATTACTTGAATTGCGGGCTTTGCAGCATTTACTGGTACTTCTTAATGCCGGTCATGTACCCCCATACCGTGCATCCATAGAGAAGCGTTGACTCTGTGACCAAATAGAGAAGTTTGCGCTTTGCATATTTTGGGCCTTCCATATTTGCCATCAGTTTTGATAGTTCGTGAGTCGTCAGCTTTTTGCATGCCATTTGCACATGTGGTCCAAAGTACATATCCTGCCCGATTTTTACCCCCAGGTAATTTATGGATGGTGATGGTGTCAGGGTTGTACCACCTATGTTAAAAACAATTTCTCTACGGTCTCTCTTCCCACAAAGAATAACTGCTTCCGTCTTCTCCGGGGCTAGCTCCAGTTCGTTCGTCTCATCCTTCTCGATCACTTTAATAGCGGAGTTTGTTCTTTCTATTAACTCTCTCTTTGTTCTGACACTTATTACAATTCCAAGATTATCGGCAACGGCAACTGTCTTAGTTTGATTTCCAAGGTCAAGGTGAAGTACCGAATCGTAAAACGATTTCACATCCTTCTTGGTGACTTCAGTATTGCTATTTTTCCTTTCAAAGGCTGTGATATATTGTGTAGTTTTCTTCAGTTCTTCGGAAAACAGATGACGCCACGACTTCTGAAAATGTTCTAGGGCTTCCTTAGGTGATGTTGAGGGTGCTATTTCTGACCGCGATTTGCAACTGGTACCAGCTCACAAGTGGCTATTACATCTCCTTTATTGATTTTGATGGAATCGGATGAAATATTTGCTATCCTTATCGGTATTTCACCGTCGATTTTGACTAGTGCTTTGCCTACGAGGTGTTTGCAAGGCAAATCGTGATGTTGGGTAAGTCCGATGCAGCCTCCAAAATCCTTCTCCAATTTCCCAAAAATTATCTGCTCGGTATTTCCGCTTATTCTGACAGTACATATCGCCACTACTTAAGTCGGTGTGCAGTCGACTATTTTTGTAAGGATGAACTATTCGGTGCCAAACTTCAGAAGGTTAAGTTTGTTGTCAAAAGAGAATCCATGTTGACCGATGAGATCCATTCCCAAAATAAATTCGTCTTCTATGTCGGGTAGAAACACTGTGTGGTGTAATTTACTTTGTCCCAGTTGAAGTTTATTTCTCCAAGTACTTCAGCAGTCTCACCGGTAACCGTACGTAAAATAACATTCTTCGATATGGGTAGGACTTCTACTCTATTTACTCTGTTGGACTTTACCAAAGATACCGCCGCACCAGTGTCAACAGTAATTGTAATGGCTTTTCCGTTGATCTTTACTACAATAGTTAAACTGTCGGTGTTCTTTCCTCAGCTTTTTAGAGAGACGATCCTGAGGGCTTTATCTACTTTAGCCAATACCCGCCCCACAATGCTAGCTAATTGAAGTTTTCCTGATTAGACTTTGAGATCCTAGCGTCTCTGAATGGAGATCCAGACCGTAGTTCTACTCCATTTTGTGTCCTAATATTACTTGTATCAATACATTATTTTATTTCTCTTAACGAAAATGGATGTTCTACCAGAAGCGCAGAGGCTCGAGGAGGT
>MU186410.1:19434-39815 GCA_016904865.1 Pissodes strobi
AGAAGAAATCAGTCGTTAATGATATTAGGCGGTGGTTTTGTATGTAAGGTGCAATAGGTTTTAAAATATATAATGGAATTTTATCCAGCCATGCGGAAAATTATTAGAAATATCATATTCGTCCACTGAGGACACAAAAATCGTTTCGTGACAAGTAAATTCATCCGGCATGCTATTATTGTAGTAATACACTTCTTATTTTCAAGGTGTCTTCTTCATAGAATGCTGGCTGCCCCTTCGGCACTGTGACTGTGAATTTAGATCTCTCACGTTCTTCAGCAATGAGCACTGGCTTCTGCCTGGCCCTCTTCTACTCTCAACCTTACCCTTTATTATTACTCTTAGGAATTCATATCTTCTTCAAGTATTACTCTGTCCACATCCATGGACCGTTTTCGTGTTCCGTCCATGATATTTTGAGCATTCTACGCATGACCCACATTTCAAAGGCACCGAGTGGACTCCTAGCATCCTGGCTTCGGTTCCACATAAGAAAATTTAGTATATATTAGCTTCAACAGATCTGTATCTGATGATTAACGATATTATGAGGCTTGTTAATAAGCTTTCTACTCTAAGCAAAGTACTTCCTGCATTTCTATGCGGCAGCGTATTTCTGTCTCTGGATTCAGATTTCTTCTACGTTGGGGCTTGGAACCTTCGGCAACATGCACTAAAACAGAGTTTTATCCACAATGCCGAAACAAAATTTTAGCATCATCAGGAGATGATTAAAACTCATGATAATGCTAACATGGTTAGCGAAACGCGCGTCGAGTGCAAAAATTCTGTTTCGGTATTGTGGATAAAACTCTGTTTTAGTTCAGATTTCTTGTTATCCAGCATTCTAGGTATTTGAATTTGTCAACCTGTTCCATTCCTATGTTGTAAATATTTCATATTTGTGTTTCTAGATATAACAATTGTCTTTGGGTTTCCTACGTTTATTTTTCCTACATCTCCTTCCCTTGTAATTGAATCAATAAGATTTTGGAGTCGTCCTTCTTCTGGACATATGAAAAGGTTTGGAGATAATTTGCCGCCCTGTCTAACATCTCTTTTGATGGAGATGTTGGCGGTCACTTTACGTTTTATTCTTATAGTTCCCGTTTTATTCTAAAAAAAATTCCACGCTGTTGAACCCTGTTTGTAAAATATGTTGATCAGCTCTATATGCTTTACTCGATCAAAACCTTTTCGTAGTCCGATCTCTAAATTTCTGAAGCAGTATAGTTACGAAAACCAAAGTGTTCTTTTCCCACATCTTGATCACATTTTTAACACATACGTTGGAATCGATGGTGTTTGATTCTTAGAGCTATCTTCAATGTTTTTTGGGCATCTCTTTGGTCCACTTTTCTTAGGTATCGGTATAAATGTAAATTGGATCCAGCTGCGTGGTAAAGTTCCTGAACAGCATATCTTACTTAGAGAAATTGTCGAGGTTTTCAACATCCAGCATTTTGAGCAACGCAGTATAGAGAGATATTCTTATAGTAGCCCTTTAATTCCAGTAGAAATTCTTAATTAAATTGATGCTACTCTGGTCTGGTATTAAGTCCAAACAGTGCCTCTAGTTCCGAAACCGAAACGAGAACCAAACCATTCTGATCCCATCTTCTAATCATATTTTAAACATAGTCATTGGAATCGATGGTGCATGATTCTTTTTAGAGCTATCTTCAATATGTGACTCATCAAGCTAATCTATTGATATTGTGGGCACTTGCTTGGTCCACTCTTCTTAGGTATCGGTATAAATATAGATTAGATCTAGCTGCTTGGTAAAATTACTGAGCAGCCTATCTTACTTAGGGAACTTGTTGAGGTTTTCAACATCCAGCATTTTGGATTAGCAGTAGTTGCCGTTTAATTCCAGTAGAAATTCGTAATTAAATTGATGCCACTCTAGGCTGAAGCAGTATATTATGCCCAAATAGTGCCTCTCTAGTTCCGAAACCGAAACGAAAACCAAACCGTTCTTCTCCCAAATTCTGATCACATTTTTAACATATTCGTTGGAATACGTGACTCATCAAGCTAATCAATCGATATTGGGGGCATCTGTTTGTTCCACTCTTTTTAGGTATCGATATAAATGTACATTAGATCCAGCTGCGTGGTAAATTTCCTTAGAAAAATTGTCGAGGTTTTCAACATCCAGCATTTTGAGCATCTCAGTATTATAGATGGTATCCTCCCCTGGAGATTTACTAGCATTAATTGCGTGTTTCACCTTCGTTACAGGAATTGTCATTGGTTGGCCTTCTGGATCTGTTTATCGTGGTCCCGGTTCTATTCTGTGATTGGTAAAGAGTGTTTGTACCTAGTTTGTCCATATTGTTTTTATTTCTTCTTGGTGTATTTATTTGTTTGTTGTTATCATTGACTAAGCTGATGGCTTTCGTTTTCAGTGCCAGATATTTCTTTTATTTTTTTATTCATGCTAAAATTATATTTTTTTTCTTTAAAACCCCTCGAACTGTTTATAGCGTGCTTCCTTTATGAGTCTTCTAATATTTGTGTGTATTTATTGTTGTCTTTGTGTTTATATCTTGCTTTTTCGTACATCAATAACAAGATTTCCTCAGTCATCTACTTCTATTTTGTTCTCTGCTCTTGGATTCCCAGTTCATTCTCCTGTACTCCATGCATAATCGGTATCGGCAAAGCATTATAAGATCCTTTACACAAATAGTGCACTATATAAAAATCGGTCTTTCCCATTGGTCGATCCACATGGTCCTCCGCTCGCTTCGCTCGCTACGGGGGCTCAAGAAAAGGAAACTAACCAGGTGCTAACCCAATCTAACCCAAGACATACCCAAAATCAAGAAAAAAAGCTGTTTAGAAACATAATCTTAAAAAATAAATAAAAAAAAGAAGCAGGGTTCGAACCCGCGTTTCCCACGTGAGACGAGACCCAACGATCTAAACCTCTACACCACCAGAGACCGCAAATATACTTTGCGACACATGGTGGGAAGCGTCCCAATAATCCTCATTGACAATATGCGTACAAGTTGCCACATGTTGGGATGTTCTTATACGGTGGTTTCTCCCTTATTTGATTCTTCTGCCATTTGAGAAGTCTGTTCAAGAACAAATGAATGCCCTATGTCAGTTGCTTAGTTCAGCCGCTCCTAATATGGAGGACAGACTCTGTAGGACCCCCAAAGAGGTTCTCCTGATTTTTTAATGTTATTTTGTGACCTGATTTGACGTTATTTATTTCTGAGAATATTGTTTTAGTTTTGTGCTTTGAAGTGACAATGCTATCAGATCCCTCGGAGCACTCCTGCAGTGATGTCTAAACCTTGTGATGTATTACCTTGAAAGCAGACGCTCTGGCTCCTAAAGCCATACACTTCGAGTTTTCGCAGCAGTATTTAATGACAGACACAGTAAAAAGCTTTTGTCAAGTCACAAAAAACTACCGCGGCCCCTTCTTCATCATTTAGCTTTAAGTACAGCTCACCCAGGACATGAAATATGGCTTCTTGACTACCGAAAACTAAACTAGGGTGGATAAAGCAATTTATATTTTTCTAAAAAGCTCACCATCCTCCTTTTCATCAGCCACTCTCCAATCTTAGTTAAAGTCGACAATAAAGATATTGGTTCATCACCCCCCTTAAACGATATCATTACCCTAGCTTGATTTAAAAATGATGGAAAACTTCCGCTAAGAGAGGAATGATTGATAGCATCTGCCAACACACCAGTTGCAGAGTCAGGAAGGTTCTAAACTATTTTGACTGATATTTCATCCCATATAGAAAAGTGTTTTTTTTTTAATATCAACAAAAGTCCATTTAAGGTCATTAGAATCTATAGGTGAGAAGTAAAAAGTTTCAGGGATAAAATAGGACTTAAGAAAGACAAGGGATCAACATATTGTGGTTTAATGTTAATAGAGAGATTCTGAGCATTCGCACAGAAGTATGTATAGATCATTAACAATGCTCTATACCTGTTTCTGTTTATTACATGCGGATGCTATTCTCTCATTATATTAATTCTTCGTCTTTCTGTAGATGTTTCTGTATCTATTAAAATAGATCATAAAAATGGATTGCCAAGCGCAAACTTCAGCGAATTGGCAATTCTTAAACCCTTTGCGATTCGAGGCTTCTTATTCAGCTGTATTGTTGAAACTTTCAATAAATTTACAGTGAGATGAATGCAGAGTATCTGCCTTCAGCAACATCGCGCCCCAATCAAACCCAGAACAACTTGTAAAAGTCTTAAAAAAAATGCACAGTAAGCAATCTACCACGTCGCTCTGCAACTTCCATTTTATGATTATCATCAAACAAAAATTTAAAATAAACAGCCTCGTGATCTGACAAACCTGCGTTTACTACAGAACACTCGACAGGACTCTTGAAAATGTTAGAAAATAATCGTTTAATTGAACACCTTGCATTTTTTTGCTATCATAATTAATGAATGTGAAAGTGGCCCGCCAAAACTAAGAATGCTGAGAAGGCAATTTACATAAAAGAGGTTTTTATTTTGAAAGAAAAACATCACAGTTTATGTTAGGGGAAATATAGAAAGAAAGAAAATTGGCTTAACGAGCATTGTCGCGAAATCGAAGTTCTGCAGGCTAAATATGACACTTTTAATAATATACAAGAAAATTAAGGAAGCTGCTGGTGTATACAAACCTCGACAAACTGGCATTCTCTTGGACAGTAAAGATAAAATAATTCTTGATGTTTACCACAAAGAAAAATAGTGGTGTAGCTATATCAAAAACCTTTTTCAAGATGAAAGATCGGACACTCCCGAACAATATACATGCGAAGGGCTTGATCTAACGAAGGAAGAAGTTCAGCATGCAGTCTCGTTATCAAAAAATAGAAAAGCTACAGGTCCAGATGGAATCTACACGGAAGACATTAAGGTATTAAAGAATGAGGCATCACTGAACGTGATAGTGAAGATTTGCAATATGGTTTACCGATTGGGCGTCATTCCTTCCAACTGGCTTCAATCAACATTTGTACCGCTTCAAAAAAGGAGCTCGGCGAAAAGATATGGCGATTACCGGCTTGTCAGCTTGATGAGTCACTTTCTTAAGATTCTCCTCAAGGTCATCCATGAGAGAATATATGCAAAATGCGAGTTCTTTATGGGCGAATCTCAATTCGGTTTTCGTAACGGGTTCAGCACGAGAGAGGCCCTGTTTGATATCCAGGTGTTGGTTCAGAAGTCTAGGGATGTCTCTGTTCCTGTTTATGTCTGTTTCATAGACTACGAGAAGGCTTTTGACAGGGTGCAACATGAAAGACTTATGAAAATCCTTAAGGACTTGGGCCTGGATGATATAGACCTCAAAATGAGATGGTAGAGTGAGAACATTTTGCAGGTACAACGCATTGCATTGCTTTTTACAGCGGATATAGTTGGATTTTAGAGTTGAGTTTTATATCAAAGTAAAGCTAGTTGTTTTTGTGTTTTTTGTGCCTATTTCCAGCCAGGAATGATACTTGGTTTGGCTTAAATTGCTGAAATGCCATTACATTGGAATTTATTGTGTTAACTTGTGGTATGCAGGTATGCTGATAAACATTAATTTCTGTGGTGCTGTTATCTTCACTGCTGTGATTGAATACTTTGATGGTATTGTACTCAACTTTGTACAATTCCCTGGTGTTATCTGTAAATATACAGGATAGACTCAAAATCAAAATTTAATTTTAGATGTTGTACTAATAAGACACATTTATATTACTGCCGCGTAGTTTGCAATAATTTATTTCATCCCAGCTGCTTAGAGAGGAACCATAAAAAATAGATAAGCAAAAAATCTGTTGTTCAGAACAATGTGAAGAGATCGGTTTCAATGACAGCTGTATAGATTCTAAAATGAAGGACATAGATGCACTAAGAAATGAGAACCATGACTTAAAAGCACAACTTAAAAGCAGGGATGACATCATTGATCTTATTCAAATTGAAAAAGATGACAAAATCAGGCAACTTCATCAAGAGATAACATCATTGAATGGTACAATTGAGAGAATGGAACTCCATTATTCAAGAAATCGCAGACTTCCCAAGGATTATGAGGAAGATATCCTTCAAAATGAGCAAAAGTTAGCTGAAACATTAAATGGTAAGCGCACGGAAATCGCTGCATTGGGTGAGCAAATGCAAATATTAAGTGACGAATAGTCAGCTCTAGAGCGTAATATTAAAGATCTATCAGATAAAATGGGGCAATTAAAAAATTACATAGAGGACTCTAACTCTCTAAACAGACAAATGATTTCTTCAATTCGAGCCTTGGAGGCTGGAAATCATGGATATACCCTCGAAATTACCTACTTAAAAAACAAACTGGAAGTCGATCTCCATTTACTCAACCGCCCATTGTCAAGTGAGGGAACCATGGTTGAAGAACCTAATTCGACCAATAATACACTGCCTTGTGCCAAGGAAATAGTAAAAACAAACAATCAATACAATCATTTATTTGATGGTGGGTTTCCTTCTGTCATAGACAGTGAACATAATGCTGCTTCTAATGGAACAACAGACAGGGTACTTTCCATTTCACCAAATGAATCTATTTCTGATGAAGTGTTTTTTAGACAATCCAGATTCCAGTGAAGTAAACATATATAATTAAGTAATATGTCATGCCTTTTATTGAATATACAGTCTTTACGTAACAAGACTAATGAATTATTAGTATTTTTAGAGTATTCTAGTATGCCATCGATTTTGTTAATAACTGAACACTGGTTAAGAATTGGCGAGCCCCTAAATATTACAGGCTATAAAATGGTTTCTTTATTTTGCAGGAACAATTCAGCAATATTTATACGGGAGGATTTGCAAGAAATGGGAAATTTTTGTGATGTCGCAATTTATAATTATTTACAGGTGGAAGGTGAATTTGAATTTTCATTAGTCTTTAATAAACTAGTTAACATCTATATTTTATGCATTTACAGACCTCCTCGAAGTAGAATTGAAGACTTTTTATATAGGCTGGAGAACTTACTTTCTTTTTTACCAGTAAAAGCTAAATTATTGATAGCGGGCGACTTTAATATTAATTACCTAGATAAGACATCCATTCACACCCAAAACCTATCAGCCATATTTTCGTCTTTTAATTTAACAATGTTAGTAGAGGATCCAACCCGTATTACTAATTTATCAAGTACTTGAATTGATTACATTTGTACACATTTTGGTGAGACTAACTTTAGTAGTACAAGGGTGGTACCTTCTGCATTATCGGACCATGAAGCTGTTTTATCTGAAATAAACTTAAGAACTTCAACTTCTAAAGTCACAACAAGGGGACGAATATATAGTAAAGCTAATTTTAGTAGTTTTAAAACAGACTATAAGAAAATTGATTGGGTAGAAATTAAAAGGTCATCCAACCCTTTAAATGAATTTAATATAAAACTATGAAACAAAAGAGAAAAAAAAACATGGATAACCAAAGGAATTGAAATATCCTCCAAAACCCTCAGATTCTTACATACTCTTAGAAAATATGATCCTTCAGTATTTGTAATAATTTTTTTTAATAAGTATAGATGTAAATATTCTGTAATAATAAAATAAGTCATGCTAAAAATAAGTCGAAAGAAATCTGGAACATAGTGAATGATTTAAAGGGAAGTCAGAGTAAAAAGGGAATCCATGAGACTGAAATGGATCCAGATACTTTTAATAATTTCTATTGTTCAATTGCTGAAAAACTCGGGAAAAATATTAGTAGTATCCAATGTCTTACTTAAAAAATATATCTTTAAGGGACTCTTTTTTCCTTATACGACACCGATGTCAATGAAATTCAAACTATATTGAGTAAAATTAAGAAAAAGAACTCTGCAGGAATTGATGACATTTCTTTGAAATTATTTTTGAATCTTCTAGACTCAGTGCTTTCGGGACTCTCTGAGCTAATAAATATTTCCTTTGACAGCGAAATTTTCCCTGGGAGTTTGTGTACAGCATTGTTGAGACCAGTAAAGGTGGAGACTCTAATGATCCATCTTGTTTTCGACCCATTTCAATACTCCCAACTCTTTCAATAATAGTGGAAAAAATTGTAAAAATTCGAATGTGTTCTTTCTTGGAACACAGAACAACTCTACTTTTGTCTGAATGAGGGACAGGTGGCTGCGGCAGTATTTTGTGATTTTTCCAAGGGATTCGATTGCGTAGGTCGCGGAAGATTGCCGCGGGAAACTCTCTTGTTATGGATTTAGGCGGTGTGCTTTGTCTTGGCTTGAATCCTATTTGACAAATAGAAGACAAGTGGTTCGTGGTCCTCACAGTGTGTCATCTGTGCAGAGCATTAATTTTGGAGTTCCCCAAGGTTCAGTGCTTGGGTCATTACTGTTTCTCATTCACATAAATGACCTAGCTCTCATCAGCATTAATGGATCTTTTACATTATTTGTTGATGACACTACAATATTATGGCTAGGAACAAACAACACTGCTTTAGGAGAAACAATCAACACTGATATGCAAATTGTTAAAGAATGATGTGATGCAAACAAACTCACATTTAATATTGGAAAAACTAATATTGTCATATTTAAAGGGGTCATCCCAAATCCTTTACTGAATGGAGAATTTATCGAAAATAAAAACTGCTCTAAATTCCTGGGTGTATTTATAGATTCTGGGTTAAAATTTGGTGAATATATTGCCTCATTAAGGAAAAAATCGGTTGTTATGCCATCAGACTGGTTCAACAGGAACTTGATACAAAAGCTGCAAAGATGATCTATTATGCTTTGGTAAAATCCCATTTAAGGTATGGCCTTCAATTCTTGGGCTTTGCTAGCCTCTACCTCATTCAGTCAGTTTTTGTCTTGCAGAAGAGAGCTGTGAGATTTTTGTGTGGAGCAGGGTTTAGAGATCACTGTAGACCACTCTTTGTTCGGGAGGGAATACTCACTTTACCCTGTATTTTTATTTTGTTGACAGCAGAGTTAGTCCATAAGAAATGCAAGAGATATAATGGACCTACTACACTTCCATATATAACAAGATGTAATTCTAATAACTTAAGTCTTTGCATTCCTAGAACAACTCTGACCAAACACTCTATAACATGTGAAGGTATAAAGGTCCATAATCGTTTGCCCCTAGAATTTAAAACTATAAATTGTGATAAAAAATTTAGTCGATCAGTAAAAAAATTGTTAGTTAGTAAAGCATGTTATAACCTAGATTAATTCTATAGAGATGTTTTTGATTAGACTGTGATAAAAAAATCCGTTTTATATGTATGTACCTGTCCATTTTATTATTTTCTAGAATTTTAACCGACAGTTGTTTAATTTTTGTTGTTATTTTATTTAGAAAATATTATGTATTTTTACTTGTGATAAAAAATAATGTCTAGGTGTTGATGTAGGTACTTTTTGATAATGATTTTTAATTGTAAATGAGTATTTTATTTTATATGTCTATTTAGCTTTACAATGATTTGATTAATTTAAATTTTCTTTTCTCCAGCTTTGTAAATCTTTAAAATCTTTATACAATAAAGCATTTTTTGAATTTGAATTGGAATTTTAATTAATCGCAAATCTCTACTGGTTCCAAGCTGCACAAATTAAGGTAGATCAATAAATATCAGAAAATATAAAAACATTAAGTCTCTGTTGTGTTGTCGAAGTCTGTTGCTCTCCGTTCGCACTCGAGTACTACGTTGCTACGTCTTCAGTATTCTCTATTATGGAATTTACACGGGGACTCTGACAGAAACCATGTGTAAAAAGCCGGAAGCTTCGAAATGTGGACGTATCGACAGATGTTGACAATATCCTGGATGGACAGAGTGCGCAATATAGATGTACTTGCAAGAATGTCAAAAGATCTCGAAGTCATGCTCACACTTAAGGAACGATAGTTGGAGTCCTTTGAACACATTCTCAGAAACGAAAAATACGGACTTCTCAAATTAATATTCGAAGGAAAAATCGAAGGCAAAAGAGAACCCGGTCGTCTAAGAATATCGTGGCTGAAGAATTTGCGACAATGGTGTGATGAGGCTACGACAAGTCTCTTTAAAAAAGCAGTCGAAAAAGTACAGCTAGCGCTGATGATTGCCAACGTTCGAAGAGAACACGGCACTTAAAGAAGAACGATAATTTCAATAAACAAAATGAAACTTTCAGAAAGCTCCAAAGTAAACTAAAAATCTTTTTCATTGCAAAAATTTTTGTATTTATCAACGTCAACAAAGCCAAAACATCACTCCTAATAAGGAGCATTGTTCCACCGTGATTAAAGATGGTTTTACAGAATTTAGAGATACACGTATAATTTAGGATGGAAAATGTTTCAGTCTTCTCGAGCAATAAAATTGTTGGAAGTCCCAAACCCTTCAGGAATAATTCTAACTCCGAAGTTTTTGTTCTCACTTACTGTATATTCAGTAATTAATAAAGTACTGAAGGTACTGATCTAAAAACAGTTATTTGTAGATTCTTTACCTTGCTAGTAGCATAAACTGGTGATAGAGCAATGCTAGAATTGATATTTTGACTCTTCACTGCATACATGTTCGTATTTATCAACGTCAACTTAGCCAAAACATTACTCCTAATAAAGATCATTGCTCTGCTAAGATTAAAGTTAGTTCTACAGAATTAGAGATACAAGTATAATTTATGACGGAAAATGTTTTTTTCCCTCGAGCGATAAAATTGTTGGAAGTCCCAAACCCTCCAGGAATAATCCTAACTCAGAAGCTTTCGCTCTCGCTGACTGAAAATTCAGTACTGAAGGTACTGATCTAAAAAACAGTTATCTGGAGATTCTAAATTAGTATTTACCTTGCTAGTAGCATAATCTGGAAATAGAGTAATGATAGAATTGATATTTTGGTCTAAGCGTGCTGACAACAGGATTATTAGAAACATGCTGACAACAGGATTATAAGAAAACTTTAAAGAAGAAACCACATGGCTATTTCTTATTATATTATATAATTGGAATAAATTTGGTTGTTATATACACTTTTGATGAAAAATTAATAAAATTATAAATTATTATAAAACCCTCTCTTATTTAAGGTAATGCTAATGGTTAAAGGCTATATAGCATAGCTTAATAAGGTTTGAACTAATTAAGTGAAGATACATTAATTTAAAATTACTTACTCTGACTTATGTTCCTGAGAATGACGTATTTATTACACACTGTAGGTTTATGAATTATATGACTGACCGTGCATCCGAATATAGCGAAGAACCGAGAATAGTATCAGCAAATATTTGCGAATTTGACGCTAAATGACAAATACCGCAGGATTACCACTTCCTGCCTAAACCTTGTAACGAATATATTCTTGTTACATTATTCGAGAATTTCGACCTTTTAAACCCATGTAACCATACCGACGCGACGTCTTCAAGGTCTAGAAATTATTAATTATATTGGAAATGATCATAAAATACGTCCCTTGTCAAGTTTACGCATTAAATTTGTTTTTGTCATTTTTCAACGTAGTTAATTACAATAGCGACAAGAATAAAAAAACCGTTTAGCTGCGGCATCTAATTTACATGCGAAATGTCAATTAAATAAATAATTGCTACGAAATACCTACTCGTTCGATGACCAATAATTCGAGTTTATGTGGCCCAAGACTTATTAAGATTTTCTCATGTTATTGTTTAAACATTTCTTGCGGACTTAGTTACTTTTGAATTATGTATATGTACTATATATATTTTTGATAGAGATTTCTACGTCCATAGACGTACGTAAACGCATTCATATTAGAGACTAAGTTAAGTTCAAGATGCAAACAAATTGTCTGTAATCTGAAAATTTTGCATGTCCGAAATTTGCTATTTTTACGGCCGATCGAATCGAATAAGAAAATGTGTAAAAACGATTTCTGCATCCATGTGGGAGTAAACGCATCCGTATTAGACCTCAATTCATGTTAAACTACAACTAAATTTGGAGAAATTAGCTCCGAGTGTGAAAAAAATTTACCCCAATTTTAGCAAAGTTCGGAAGACCGTCAAAAAGAATGTGTCTAAATTAATACATTTTTTCGACAGTTAAAACGTGACAAATCTCAAATATCCACTTTTTAAGAAAAATGCTAAATAGCTGCAAATTACACGAATAGCCGAACGTAGGCAGCTTGGAGCGTATTCGCTGAACGCGCCAAAAGAAGTTTTCACTTCAAAAAGATAGTAGGGTAAGAATTGACAATAAAATATAAAATTCGTTCTTTTGTAGATCGATATTCGTTCCTTTCAAATTGTTCACTTTTCGAAAAAAAGTGTCACGCAGGAAACAGTCTAATGTAAACAGGTGGACCAACCAATAAGTAACTTTTTGCTACCCATATAAATATAATGAGTATACAAGGCACATTCAAACGTTGTGCCGAAGGGACAAAAACAATTACATCCAAGATATATGTAGAGAAATACAATCTCATTTCAACTCTGATACTACGAGAGACTTGTTTCAGAAAATCAAGCTTCTTACCCGAAAATTTATACTAAAAAATTGAACAGTTTGAGGAAGGAAACTTGGCTGCTGATCTGGATCAGGTGATTGTGGTCTGGCATCGGTATTGTATGGATCTGTATGCTGACAATGACTATCTTAAGAATCGTGAAAACAACATCACCCAATTTGAACCGGATATTCTGCTCTTTGGAGGTTCAAGTTGCCATAAACAAGCTAAAATTTAATAAGTCTCTTGGACAGCGCCGTAACTATCATGGCGCCACGCACCTGTGCCCGGGCCCTAAGGGGGCCCCAAGGGCCCCCTATTACTTTATATAGACATGGGGCTTAAAACCCGAGAATACGCTACTTTCAGTACTTTTTTTACCAGGACCTGAGCCCGAAACCGAAACCCAAAAAAATAAATCGATCGACCGTTCCGGGCCTCCTTACGCTATGGTTTAGTCCCGCGAGAATACGAGGTTTACTATTTTTTAAATAATTTTTATTTTTAATCTCATAAGAAAAAAGTAATTTTAATAAATGCAATCCGTTTAAATTATTTTTGTGACACATTAAAAATTTAAAAGAATTATGAAAAAAAATTATGGCATAGTGTTAGATTAACAAGCATTTAGAAACTAGGGTTTATTTAAGCAAAAACTAAGTTTAACCCCATCACGGTAAAAAAAGGCCCAAAAGTTGCCTCTAAAAGATTGGCAAGGCGTTAGCCCGTATGTCTGCGCGTGGTGTGTGAATTTGGCTCTTTAGAATTTTGGGGAAGTCCCGGCGCGAACTCTAGTAAGGGTATAATCGCGAAGCAGGGACTGGCAGTGCCAATCTATTGTTCTCGGGGCTTATTGCATTTGTAATAATTATCTCATTTACAGTATATTCTTAGTCGTTATTTACGTTTTTTTTTCATAGTAGTTAAATCTTGAGTCTTATTAAATTTGGTGTATTTTATAAGTTTTCAGTTTTTGTTAATTTAATTTGTAATTAGAACTATGGGTGCACCCTATAAATACCAATCTGGTGCTGCAAAGCGCAAAAGAAAACTCGATATGGAAAAACAGATCAATAAGTTATCGAAAATCGACAGTTTTTTTTCAATTGCCTCAACAAGCAAAGCAAATCTGGAACCTTTACATGGTAAGATAAGTATAAAATTAAATTATGAGAATGGATAATAGATAAATCGAATAGATTGAAGTACCGCAATTTTTTTTTCTGCAGGTAACATACACAATGAGGAAGAAGTGGAATACTCAGATAATGCCAAGGATAAGAAAGTAAATCAACTAGAGGAAGTATAATTTTCTTCTGCTTCCATTAGTAAAGATGGTCAGCAAGCCGAAGAAAGCGAATTATCCAATTTTCTTAGGGATTTTTCTGCTGAACCAGGTAATAATATATCTATTTTTAAATATAAACAGCCGCGTAATTCATATAAGACAAGTAAGCACAAAGCTTTGGGGCCCCCAAGCTCGGGAGGCTCACTCGTCCACTCGTTGATTTGGCCACTGGCAAAAACATAAAGATTAGGCTTGGTTTAGGAAACGGTTTTTTCTAAATTAAATGTATGTTTTCTATATTTATTATATAAATAACTATTGTTTGGACAAAATAACAGCTATTACAATTTGGTTTAAATAGTTTTTATTACAATTTGCAAACCTTTAAACTTTATTACTTAATATAAACTTAATGTTACATTTATTTAAAGTTTTGTTTTTCTTTAATGAAAAAAAAATTGAGTTTTAATTTAAAAAATTTTTAGGGGATTTTATTAGAATTTTGTTTAAACTTATAGTTATTTTATTTTTTGTTTTTTTATGAAAAGAAATATTTTGTTAAGTTATATGTAAATTAAAAAAATACTTTTATTTAGTATTATAATATTAATACTATTTATTTGCGATTTGTGACTTACTGGAAGGTGAGTCTCCTAATGTATTTTGCGTTGGGGCAAAAAAAATTCTAGTTACACTACTGATGTAGAAACGTTTTCTAAGCGTCAAGCCGTCAAGGGTCATTTTGTAAAATGAAAAGTGTATTTAATTTTTTTTTAAATTTTAGATACATGTACAGATAAGGGAATATTTAAGCAGCCTCTCACGGACAATCAATGGAGGTTTATCGTTGAAAACGGACCATGCCGCCTTTCTGGGCCATTACCTCGAGATAGGATAATCGAGGTTTCTCATCTTATTTTTTTACATGGAAATATCAAAATCCGGAATAAAAACACAGCGATGGTGGCTATGTTACTCCTTAATCCTTGGAACCCTGGCTATCAACAACAGGCCAAATAAGAGGCCTAGGTAATACATCAGGTAAGATAATTTGCTCTGGAAACAGACCCAGAGCATGTATCTTAATCAAAAGCAACATGAAATTTTTCAAAATTTCAGATCATTGCTCGCGGGACATGGCGACAGCGCTTGTCAAAATACCCATGGGACAGGGCACAATGGATATGATCGTTTGCTCTGCCTACTTTCCTGGGGACGCTGAAGCAAACCAACCTCCTCCAATTGAAGTGCGGAACTTGGTCGCCTACAGTCGGAGGAAGAACATCCATCTACTGATTGGATGTGATGCCAATGCGCACCATGCAGTGTGGGGAAGCACGGACACCAATCAAAGAGGTGAGTCATTATACAATTATTTACTAGGGGAGGGGCTGGTTGTTAATAACAGGGGCTCTGAACCAACCTTTGTAACTGCCAATAGGCAGGAGGTATTAGATCTAACGATCAGTGATAATCTCTTATCCACAAGAATCTCAGATTGGATAGTGTCATCAGAGCCCTCGTGCTCTGATCATAGACATATTCTCTTCAATCTGAAAACAGGGGAAAGACCCATCTTTGAATACAGGGATCCTAAGTGCACTGATTGGGCTGGTTTTAGTCTTACCCTTCAGGAGCAGATGCGGACCTCTATTGCAGAGATATCAAATCGTGATGAGATTGAGCTGGCCTCAGAGCAACTGAGGACAGCCATAAATACGGCTTATCATGAAAACTGTCCAGTCAAGACTAAAAGGGACAACAGAGTAACCACTTGGTGGAACAACTCCCTTGACAAACAAAGGAAGGAGGTTCTTAAACTCTCTAATAGAGCCAAAGAGACCGGCACATGGGATCAATACAGAACTACTCTAACGAACTACAACAAAGCCATCAGAGAGGCAAAAATGAATTCATGGGAAACCTTCTGCCAGGGCATAACAGATGCACCTGGCAGTGCAAGGATCCATAGAATCCTCTCTAGAGAACCCGTTCAGGAGTTAGGATCGCTAAAACGACCTGACGGATCCTTTACGGAATCTGGCATGGAGACGTTGGAGCTTCTGGCTAAGACTCATTTCCCGGGATGTCGGATTTTGCATAATGATGAGGAGGAGCCTGTTTGGGACCGATCAAATCGGCCAAAAGCGGGTGATTGGATTGTCCCCAAGAACATCATTAATGCATCAACAATTAAAAGTGCTATTTTATCGTTTCAGCCTTTTAAATCACCTGGTGAGGACGGAATATTTCCAGCACTGCTGCAGAACGGCCTGGAAGTATTAACACCGTTCTTAATCAAACTTTTTAGAGCCAGCCCAGCGAGTAATTATATACCTAGCAGCTGGACTAAATTCAGAGTGGTGTACATTCCAAAAAGTGGGACGTAGGGAATCAACACCTAACTCATGGAGACCTATAAGTCTGACCTCCTTTCTGTTGAAATGCATGGAAAAGATACTCGACGTGCACATCAGAACGGGTGCACTTGGTGAGTATCCACTGAATGCTCACCAATATGCGTATCAGACCGGCAAATCTACAGAACTAGCACTAAACAACCTTGTCGGGAACATAACACAAGCGTTAGAAAGCAAGACTATCGCGATGGGTGTGTTCTTAGACATCGAAGGAGCATTCATTAATGCATTACCAAACTCCTTATACACAGCATTAGCTGAAAGAGGGGTTGAACCACAAATAAGGAACTGGATCGGAAGTATGTTAAACTGCAGAGTGGGCACAACAACCCTACAGGGGGAGAGCTACAGATTCAGGGCTGTTAGGGGGTGTCCGCAGGGCGGGGTTTTGTCGCCCCTTCTGTGGTCTCTCCTGATAGATGGTCTACTGGCGGTCCTCTCGCTGTGGGATGTGGAGGTGCAGGCATATGCGGATGATCTAGTAATACTGATAAGAAGCAACTTGCAAAGAACTATTTCAGAGGATCTGCAAGAGGTGCTGACCGTGGTCTATGACTGGTGTGAAAGGGAGCAACTATCTGTGAACCCACACAAAACAGTTATAGTACCATTCACAAGGAAGAAAAGGCTGGAAGACCTAAGACCACCTTCACTCAAAGGAGAAACTATCCCATTTGCGAATACAGTTAAGTATCTGGGAATTACCTTAGATAAAACACTTAACTGGAATGCGCATCTGGATAAAATTGCCGCAAAGGCGAAACTGTCATTATGGACCTGCAGACGCATTTGCGGTAAAACATGGGGCATACATCCCAAACAAATGCACTGGCTCTATATCGCGGTCATAAGACCAATGATAACATATGGGGCAGTAGCTTGGTACTCTAAGAGCTTACAGAGCTCCGCGAGAATCAAATTATCCACCTTACAAAGACAAGCGTGTCTGGCAATTAGTGCCGCTTTCGGCACTACACCCACGGCAGCGCTTGAGTGTCTTCTAAATCTGCCACCTCTTCAAATAGTACTGGAGAAGGAGGCTAGATGGGCGACGTAGAGATTGACACAGGCGGTGATCAACAATCCGCAGGCGATCATCATGGTGCCCAACAGGCTGGAAAATGCCAATGAGCAGGACAGTGTGTTGGGTCTACCATCAGATGTTATGCCTACCAAAACCACCTATTACCAGGCCTATGACGTCCTCCTACCAGAGAGGAACGAATGGGCGAAGGACTCTGAAAATCTGAGAAGAACAGAGAATAGTTGGTTCACTGACGGCTCCAAGACCAATGATGGTACGGGAGCTGCTGCATGGAACAAAAATGGTAAGGATGAGCTTAAATGTTCCCTAGGCAAACATGCAACCATTTTTCAGGCTGAAGTTAAGGCCATTGATATGACTGCACAGTGGCTCATCGATAGAAACTGGAAAGGCAAGTCAATCAATATTTTCTCGGACAGTCAAGCAGCTCTAAAAGCTCTTGATTCTAGCCGTTGTTCATCCAAGACAGTATGGAACTGCCAGGAACTACTCACCAAACTAGGGAGAGAGAACAAATTTACATTGATCTGGATACCTGGACATACAGGATATGAAGGAAACGAAAAAGCTGATGCTCTTGCGAAGCAGGCGGCCGCAACGGCCTTCATAGGACCAGAACCAGTACTGGGAATAGCTTATAACACAGCTAAAGAAGCCCTCTCCAGGTGGACACAAAATCAATTTGTAGCTAATTGGAGAGAGTTACCAGGCCTAACTCATTCAAAGTTGGCGGTGAATCTGCCATCAGGAATGAGAACCGGACAGCTTCTTCAACTTGGCCGGCAGCAGGTACAGGCTGTAGTTGGCATGTACACTGGCCACTGTCGGCTAGGAAGCCACATGAACAAGATAGGGCTCTCCGAAGAAACGGAATGCCGCTTGTGCTTGGAGGACGAAGAAGCAATGGAGCATGTTATATGCCACTGTCCAGCAATGGAAAGAACCAGACAAACAGTCTTTGGAAATACTCAAATCACACTTGCAGATTTGAAAACTATCCACCCCAGAAAGCTGTTCGATTTCTTGAAAAGGATCGAGCCTCTGGCATAGTGGAAACACAGATGTGAGCCACAATAGACCAAGGGTCGCAGTGGAGGGTCCTATTTGGACCCACTCACGTGTACAAATACAATAACGAATGTTATTGTCAACCGTGTTGGGAGCTTTAATCTTGTATGTAAATGTACAGACTGGAAACATTTAAGTCGCAACATTAAATATCACCAAAATAAAATAGAACATAAAAATTCCTGTTCTATCTATGACAAATGCAAATTAAATAGAACCATTGATCAGGAGCAACAAAATATTTTGTTAAAAGAAAAGTTATTTTGGCGCCAAGTTTTACAGCGTGTAATCGATGTAACATTAACTCTTGCAGCAGTAAATATGCCATTTAGAGGCTCTGATGAAAGGCTTACGTCATCTAAGCCAGCGGTGTTTTTAGCTATAATACAACTTCTATCAAAATACCACTTAATTTTAAAGAATTTGCTCGATAATCACACCAAAAATTCTACCACATATTTAAGTCCTAAAATCCAAAATGAAATTATTAATATCCTTGGAGATGCTGTAAAATCTAAGATATCCCGTGAAATTAAGCTTCCTCCATTTTTTGCCATTATTGTTGATACAACCCAAGATATATCAAAAATAGATCAAAATGAGCCTTATATTACGATATGTGGTTGTAGAAACAGTAGAAAATGAAAATGACAAACCTACAGGGGTAATAATAAAAATAAAAGAGTCTTTTATTGGTTTTATACCAGTGAAGGCCCAAACTGGTAAATCACTTGCCGACAAAATTATTGCCCAAATAAAGGACAATGGACTGGACCTTCAAAACCTTAAAGGTCAAGGTTATGATGGAGCCGCCAATATGAGTGGAGTATACAATGGTGTACAAGCGGTTATAACAAGGTTGGTACCAAATGCTCCTTACGTTCATTGTGCAGATCATAGCCTTAACTTAGTTTTAAATGATTCGGTTAAAAATGTTGAAGTTATTAGAAACTTTTACGATTTTTTAGAGCAGATATATGTGTATTTTGGCCACAGCATAAAACAAGCACATATTAGGAACTTTTTCAGATAGATCAACAAATCGCACAGAAATTACTGAAGCTAAAAACTTAAAAACAAAACTTGAACAGTTTGAAACGGTTTTTCTGGTAGTTTTGGAAAGCAAAATTTTAAATGCAGTAAACGTTGTATCAAAAATGCTTCAAAATTCACAGCAAAACATTCTCGATTGTAACAACCTTTTAAACAATTCAAAGGAAGTATTTCTATGGCATCTAAATGGGGTGTCAAAGAACAATTTACTCAAAGATGAGTTATTAAACCCAAACTAAGATTTAATGAGAATAAAAATAGTTTTGTTTTCCAAACTGCTGAAGATTCATTTAGAGTTAATGTATTTAATAAAACTTTGGACATATTAATTACACAAATTACTGAGAGGTCGCAAGGGCTTGAAACCATACTAAATGATTTCAAGCCGATTTTGCCCGACGTATTGTTATTACTAAATGATGATGAAATATATAGTGAAGCAGAGAGGTTGAGAATTAAATATCAAAATGATATTGGTGATGCATTTGCTCAAGAGCTTCTATCATTTCGCCAATATTTTTCTGAAATTAAATTAAATAATATATCTACGGTAAAAGAATTACTTGAATTTATATTAATAAAAAATTCATCGTCTAGTTCCAGTTTCCCCGAAGTGATCACTGCTTGTTCATTTTTTTTAACAATATCTGCAACTGTTGCCTCTGTGGAACGCTCATTCTCTACGTTAAAACTAATAAAAAATTATTTAAGAAATGCATTTGGCCAAGAAAGGCTTTCCGCACTTTCAATTCTATCAACTGAAAATGAAACATCACGTTCATTAGACTTAGAAAAGATAATTGACGTATTTGCAACAAAAAAGTCAAGAAAAGTTAAATTTTAAATTATTTTGTTGCTCATGTAAACCTAAGGTCTGAATTTTTAAATGTGTTATTTTTATTAGTACAAATTTAGTTTTGTTTTCCTGTTAATTTTTAATTTTGTTTGTTTGTATACATTTTTATTTTTGTTTTTCTGTATAAGTAAATATATATTTTGATTTTGTTTATTGTATATAGT